>QEPC01004593.1:4361250-4377364 GCA_003113815.1 Sphenodon punctatus | reverse complement strand
AAGGTGTGGCTGCTGGGGATGATGCTGGTTGGACTCGGGGCCTGCTTTGGTGGGAATGCAGCCCCGAAAGGGGCCCAACTGGTTTTTTAAAAGGGGTCTATGTTTGTTGGTGAAGCTACTAGGGATGCTGGTCTGGATGTGTCTGATTTGGTGGCAATGCATCCCTGAAACTGGCCAAAAAATTTTTTAAAGACCTGTGTGCTTGCACAGGTGTTTGGCTGCCGGGGATGCCTTTGGGGGCTTGTGGGAATGGTTTGGTTTGTTTATGTGTGGTTTTCTGGTTTTTATATGGGTTTTGTTCACTTGATGATGTGGAGTGTTAAATACTAATCCCCCCCCCCCCCAACACACACGCAGCAGAGGGTGAGGGGGAATTAGTATATAATGCCCCATGATTCAATTGAGGTTTTGAAATCGTGAGATGTAACAGTTAGTCTGGTGATCTTATGGGTTTTCAAAAGGCTAGAAATGTGATGTTTGTGATAAAATTGAAGTTTTGAAATTGTGAAATGTGATCTGCCTGCTTTTAAACCTGGCAGAGGAGGTGAATATAACCTGCCTAACTGAAATTGCTGGATTAAGTAATGTAATGTCCATCCAATGTTAACCCTGGTGAGAACTCCTTGCTGCTGGCTGGGTTATGCCCTGGTTCCGCCTACTGAATCCCTGGCTCTGCCCCTAGGCCTGCTGGCCTTACTACCCCAGTGTCCCTCCAACATCAAAACCCACCAGTCACCCCTGGGTGGGTCCCTGTAGATGCTGACCCAAAGCCATTCAGGTCACCAGAATCATGTCAACCACCCTTTAGTGGGCAAGCAATCTTTCTTTGTGTCAGTTACCTCCTCCTGTGCAAGGAGATGCAGAACGATTGCCATTTAAACATTTTACTGCATTAAATGGCATACCAGCTGCTGAATTTTGCTTTGTTGAGATTACTGCTTCAGAAACTTCACTGGAGTGTCCTTTTTGATTACCCCCACAGACATGATTATTTTTGGGAGGTAAAGAGGCTGCAGTCTGGATACACTTAAAATAGCCACTCTCCTGCCTGTAGGCAGCCCCTTTCTGTCTAAATGTTTGTGAAGTCAATTTCCTTCTTGCTTTTAGCACTCAAGTGTTTACATAATAGCATGAGGCTGTATTATCTTGAAGGTTAAATGCCTGAACACCCTCCTTGCCAGAATACACTTACACCCACTGACTTGTCATCTTTGTACCAAAGTCTGATGACAAAAAAAAAAAAAAGTCCTTGGGAGGATGCAATGAATGATAGATAGATACATATGCCCAAGTACAGGTAAATTGATGTGTGCATGAGGTATCTTGCTAATGCTGCTGGATGCTTCACAGCTAATTAGTGTGCAGCTAATAAATAAGGCTCATAGAGCGAGGAAGACCTCAGTCTTTAGCTTCCCACTCACTATGACCAGCCCAACTGCAGCTGCAGTCTGTGGCTGTATTACTTTGCAAAATTTTGCCAGCACTGAACATTTGTCAGTTCCAAGGGAATTGAAAACTTCCATACTGGCTCAGTGCATAAAGCAATTGTTAAGAGTTGGGCAAATTGAGATGGTTAAAGCTTACCTCACCTGCACTGGAGTTGGAAACAACAGTAAAGGACACTTTCCCCCCAGGGGTGACCATATAAAGGTTTCTTTGATCACTTTCACTGTGGAAGGAGAGGTGCATTTCAGTTCTGTCTTTGGGCTTTCTCATTTGGTGCAACGTTCCCAGTTCCAAAAATTTTTTTATCGTGTCAAATGTGCCTTTTCTATTTTTAGTTTCAGTTTTAGTGTTATTTCTCTGCAGATCCTGGGCTTTTCTTCAGTTAAACTAGAAATCCAATTTAACAGAATGAAGCACCATTAAACACCACAGAGATTCAGTGATGTTGGATAACTAGGAAATTATTTTATTTGACTTTTAAAAAAAAAACCAACAACATGGGCAGTGGCAGCAGACAATGCTATATATTCCTAGAAGCCTTCTTTCCAATGTAGGCTTATTATTTTTTGATCAGTTAGATGCTTTGATCAATTAGATGCTTGTTACTCCAATGAAACAACTTTGGGGAAGAGAATCTAGTCATTTTTCTTTTACCCAGAACTGAGGCCATCTTGTTTTGTATAATCAGGAGTGCTTTCCAGGACTATATAGGATCAAGGTTAGTATACACAGGAAGATGTTATCTGATATTATTAGGTAGCTAGAGCTCATAGCATGCCACTGGGCCTCTTCTGTGTCTAGCAGCCAGAAGAAAGAATTCCCATTATAAGTTTTCTCTGACATAAGCTATCCTTCAGTTCTGGCAAAATGGACTCTTTAGAGTGGGCACTGACATTTGCATGGTGTTAATTGTGAGCAGAATTTGATTTATGTATAAAGTAATTTAACAAATGGATTAACTTAGGCTTAAAAAATCAAAAAGAGGGAACTTATTATTCACTACTACTATTCTATAATCATGGCTTTTCTAAGTCAACTTGACCCCATTGAGCAGCATCTTCTTTGGGTTTGAGTTTCCTTGGGATGGGGCAGGGTACCTGCTTATGTCTGTGCAATGGCATGCATGCACCTGACCTTATGATAAGTACATATATACATGTGAACACAAGTCACCTTTTGCATGCACATATGGTCACTTAACGTGTTCTCTCTTATTGACATAATGGTTCTAGATATAACTAGGCATACACGTGGAGACACAATTCTTGGCTTCTTTGCCATGCACTCCTCCAGAAAAATAAATGGGCCAGTTATATTGCTTTGACTATATCAGGATGAACATATAGGGTGTTTTCTAGAGATGTGCAAACAGAATGCGGTTCGGTTGTTCGGTTCGAAACTCAAGTTCGGGTTCAGTTGTTCGGTTCGGCAGAGTTCGGCTCGGCTGAACTCGGCCAAACATCCGAAAATAGCGCTATGATACTGATACCAATACCGAAATTCAATTTATTTATTTTTTAATCGGTATCATTTGACCCTGAAACCACTCCTGGTCCCCACGCCTGGTGCCAGAAAGTCTGGTCCTCAGCTCTTCCAGGCATGTTTTTCCCACCCAAAGTCACATTTTTCCCACCCCCGAACTCATCCGAACTTTTCCGAACTGTTCGGCTGTTCGGTTTGGACATTTGGTTCAGTTGTCCGAGCAGGCCAAGTTCGGCCCAAAGTCCAAACATCCAAACCGCGTTCGCACATCCCTAGTGTTTTCAGACAAATGTATTACCTACCCAGTACCCACCTGGTGTTCACTGGTTAACCATTGGTTACCACTGCAGTGGGGTTGTCACACAAGCACAATGGATACTGGGAGCTAAAGCACTTGTCTGCAAACACCCATTGATTATCATTGATAACATGAGTTTACGATGGTAACAAGATATCATGAGTTTTTATCATTTTGGCTTGATGTCCTGTAATAAAGTATTTTTCCAGGCCATTTTAACTTTGTATGTTCACAGTTGAGTAAATGTCTACAAAAGGATACGAGCGGAGGCACAACTATACTTTTGCCCACTTAGTATTGGATATATATTAAAATACAGTAGAGCAGATAACCATAATGAAATCCTAGTGGAGCCCACGCTTTCCCACTGCAATCTGTCACCGTCGCCGCTGTCGCCTTCATCCCTGCCGCCGCTGGGACCGCCGCCGCTGCTGCTCCGTCCCCGCAGGATACCTGCGGGGACAAGAACACACCAACAGTGAGTTGGGGGCAGGGGGGGGAACGCAGAGGGCAGCCACGTGGGCTGTCCTGTCCCCTCCCCCCCCACCCGGAAGTAGCAGGGGCTAAAAGCCCACAGGCAGCGGCTGGAGCCGCAGGCTGCGGCCGCAGGCTCGCGGCCGAAGGGCCGCGGCCAAAGGGCGCGGCACTTCGGGGGCACTTCTGGGGGACTGCAGGGGTGGCAGGGGTTTTTTTGTGTTTTATTGGGCAGGCTGTTTTATCTTTCAGGGCTAGGGTGGTAGGGTGGGGGTATTGATACGGGGGGTAATGTGGGGGGTGGACCCAGGGACTCCCCCTGGTGAGAGCAGGGGGAGGACCGGGAGGGTTGGGGGGGAGGGGGTGGCTCGGTCTCCCCGTGAGAGGGGGAGACCGAGGGAGAATGGGGAGGGTATGGTTGGGGGGGGGGAGGGTTATGGGGGGGAGGGGGGGAGGGAGGGCCGGGGGGCAAGCAGCCAGGTCTGAAGGGCCGGGATTGGGTGGATGGAGGGGAGGGCATGGCCATTGGGGTCGTGATGGGGCGCGGACGGTATGGTCCATGGGGTGGGAAGGCACGGGCCCCTAGGGGTCTACGGTGCCTGAGGGAGGTGGAGGTCATCACCCCCCCACTAAGGGGGAGGGAGGTGCCGGGTCCAGGGTCCGCGCGTGGGGGGCTGGTGCTGATGAATGCGAGGTCCGTGGTCAACAAGGCCCCGATTATCCACGATTTGATCGTGGATGGGGCCGTGGACCTCGCATGCATCACGGAGACCTGGCTGGATGATCTGGCCGGTCCAACTTTGGCGGATCTGGTTCCAGCTGGGTATGCCGTGCAGCATCAGCCCCGCATGAGCGGCCGGGGAGGAGGCGTAGCTATTGTTTTTAGGGAAGACTGGCCTGTTAGGAGGTATCCAGTGCCGGAGATTGTGGGTGTAGAGGCTCTGCACGTGGTGATCGATTTGGCTGGGGGCAAGCTAGGGGTGCTGCTGGTGTACCGGGCCCCTTCATGCCCGGCGGCATCCCTTACCGCTCTAGCGGAGCTGGCCTCGGAGGTGGTGTTGGGCTCCCCCAGGACTTTGGTTCTGGGGGACTTCAACGTCCACGCCGATGCCGGCCTTGTTGGGGCGGAGCGGGAGTTCATGGCCGCCATGGCAACTATGAACTTGTCCCAGGAGGTGATCTGCCCGACCCACGTGGGGGGACATATCCTCGACCTGATCTTCGGCTCTGGCCTTGAGGCGGGGGGTCCGGTTGTGGGGGAGGTGACAGCGGTGCCCTTGTCGTGGACGGACCATTACCTCCTTCAGGCCGGTCTTTTAGCGCGCCCCCTCCAGAAGGGGAAGGGACCAGTTAGGATGGTCCGCCCTCGGAGGCTGATGGAACCCCAGCGGTTCCAGGAGGTCCTGAGGGAACTTACCCTGGATGTGGACGGTCACTCTGTGGATGAGCTGGTCCGGCATTGGAACATCTTGCTGGAGGAGGCCATTGACAGGGTGGCTCCGAGGCGCCTTCTGCCTGGGTCTCGTCACCGCAGGACTCCTTGGTTTACTGAGGGCCTGCGGTGTATGAAGCGTATGGGCAGGAGGCTAGAGCGACGCTGGCGTCGGACTCGGTCTGTCTCCGATCGTCTTCTCCACAGGGCCCATTTGCGGTCCTATGTGGAGGCTGTGAGGACGGCGAGGAAGGAATTCCTCGCCGTCCTCATAGCGTCTGCGAAGTCACGTCCAGCGGAGCTCTTTCGGGTGGTGCGGGGGCTGGTGAGTCCGGCCTCCCTCCGCCTGGATGGGGACTTGTCCCGGGCCCGCTGTGAGGAGTTTGTCAACTACTTCGCAGACAAGATCGCTCGGATTCAGGCCGATTTCGACGCTGGGTTGATAGCAGTAGGGGAAGAGAGCGGGGGGGCGGAGGGTCCGTCTGGTCCATCTTTATGGGGCGAGTTTCAGGAAGTGACGTCAGCCGATGTGGTGGATGTCCTGGGGTCTGTGAGGGCCACGTGTTGTCAACTAGATCCATGCCCGTCCTGGTTGGTAAAAGCTTCCGGGGAGACATTGGGGACGGTGCTGGCGAGGGTGGTGAATGCGTCCCTTCGGCAGGGGAGGTTGTCGCCTTGCTTAAAAGAGGCTGTGGTGCGCCCCCTGCTGAAAAAACCATCGTTGGACGTAGACGCGCTCGCCAGCTACCGACCTGTCTCTAACCTTCCCTTTTTAGGGAAGGTTATTGAGCGGGCAGTGGCGCTCCAGCTCCAGGGTCATCTAGATAATATCGGGCTCCTTGACCCGTTTCAATCTGGGTTCCGCCCCGGCTATGGCACCGAGACGGCGTTGGTGGCCTTGGTGGACGACCTCCGCCGGGAGATGGATGCGGGATGTTCGACATTTCTCATCCTGCTCGATCTCTCGGCCGCTTTTGACACCGTGGACCATGGGCTGCTGTTGAGACGACTGCGTGACCGGGGGGGTCTGGACGGAACTGTTCTTGAATGGTTCCGTTCATTCCTCTCGGGGAGGAGCCAACGGGTGGTGTTGGGGGAAGAAACATCGAGCCCCCGCGCCTTACCGTGTGGCGTTCCGCAGGGATCGATCTTGTCTCCATTATTATTTAACATCTATATGCAGCCCTTGGGGGAGGTCGTGAGAGGGTTCGGGGTGCGGTGTCACCAGTATGCTGATGATACTCAGCTGTACCTCTCGTTTTCTACCGACCCAGACCCTGCTGTCTCGGTGCTATCCCAATGTTTGGAGGCCGTGGCGGATTGGATGCGACAGAGCAGACTGAAACTCAACCCAGATAAGACGGAGGTAATGGTGGTGGGGAGGGCGAAGGGGGTGGTGGCCCCCCTGATTGGGGGGGTTTGCCCCCCTGTAGCTCAGCAGGTCCGGAGTCTGGGGGTCATTTTGGACGCAGGCCTGCGGCTGGAGCAGCAGGTGGAGGCAGCCGCGAAGGCTGCCTTCCGCCAGCTTTATCTGGTACGTAGGCTGCGTCCGTATGTCTCTGGCCCGGACCTGGCCTCCCTCATCCATGCCTTCGTCACCTCGCGACTCGACTACTGTAACGCGCTCTACGTGGGGCTTCCCTTGTTCCTGGCCCGGAGGCTGCAGCTGGTGCAGAATGCGGCGGCCCGTCTTCTTACGGGGACGGGTCGCCGGGAGCACATTACACCGGTGCTCCGAGCGCTGCACTGGCTGCCGATAGTGTGCCGGGCCAGGTTCAAGGTCCTAGTAATGATCTATAAAGCCCTATACGGCCTTGGCCCCTCTTACCTTAGGGACCGCCTCGCCCTTCGCGCCCCGGAACGACTCCTGCGGTCTGCCGGGGGTGCCCTCCTGGAGGTCCCCCGTGTTAAGCGGGGGGCCACGATGGAGCGGGCATTCTCGGTGGTAGGGCCGCGGCTGTGGAACTCCCTTCCGGAGGAAGCTCGCCTGGCCCCAAGCCTTTTGACTTTTCGGCGGAACTGTAAGACCTGGCTGTTTGCCCAGGCCTTTGGGAGGGGGGGGGGGGGTGATTTTTAATCCCCCACCTGTCTATTTATTTTTATATACTACCAGCTTATTGATATGTTTTATAGTTGTATTTTAAATGTTTTAAATGTTTTTATTGTTGTAAACCGCCCCGAGCTGCTGTGCAGGATGGGGCGGTATAAAAATCTAATAAATGAATGAATGAATGAATGAATCTGAAGGTGAGGCTATGCTTAGAAAAGCTGCTTAGGAAGCCTTCCTATTCCATGTTTAGCAAGACTAAATTTAGGGCCTCAGTTTGCAACCCAAGTTCCTATGTCTATCCATTGTACCTGTTGACCAAAGATGGTATGGAGTTTTAAAAGTGTTCCGCTCCAACCTTTCCATATTAATTTCAGTAATCAGTACAAGTAGTGGCCAAATTCTTATGGTCCAGTCTTCAAAGCACTTGTACTAGCAGGAAAACTGTGATTGCCACCTCTCATGGTCAGAGACCCCAAGTGGTTTGAGGACTAGAGCTCAATCTGCAAAGCTCTCCACAGGGTTTGGATTCTCTGAGGATGCAATCCTCAAACAACTTAGTCCAGAGGAATGTCATTGCAGCCAATGGGACTGCTCCAGAATAAGCGGAGGACTTTGTCCTTAAAGGATGTTTTGCTTATTTGGAAGGGTTATCTAGGGTGGCATAGGCATGCATGGAGCCCCTTGACTTCTGTCTGATGCTGCCCTCTTACACACCTTATGTTGGGAGATGGAACCACTGCCTGAGCCACTACAAACAGGGCCCATGCTGCTATCTGATTCCAGCAGAGCCCTGCAAAATGCCCTGGTGTGTCTGGAGCAGGGTTAACTTTAGCAGAATACCCATTGCCCCTCCGAATACAGCCATGACTCCATTTCCGCATTTAAAATCGTTATGGGTTACTTCTCTTACATTTAGTAGCCCTTTAATGCACCCTCACAAGTGTGTGTGCTGGGCCAAAAACATCAAGCCAGATTAAAAAACCAAACAAACTCTTAGCCACCTGTATCTGGTGTATTCCTTGACCACAAAAATAATAATGCTTGGATGAATTACAGAAGTTATCATCAATGGCTCATCATCCAACTGGAGAGACATATCAAGCGGGGTTCCACAGGACTCTGTCCTGGTTCCGGTGCTATTCCAACATCTTTATACATGATTTGGATGAAGGGATGGAGGGAACGCTTATCACATTTACAGATAACACAAAACTGGGAGGGGTGGCTAATACCTTGGAAGAGAGAATTAGAAATAAAAAAATCTTAAATTGGAGATCTGGGTTGAAATTAACAAAATGCAATTCAGGCAAGATAAATGTAAAGTTCTGCACTTGGGGAAGAAAACCAACTGCACAAGTATAAGATGTGGGATACCTCGCTTGGAAAACAAGTCTTATGAGGAAAGATTGAAGGAACTGGGTATGTTTAGCCTAGGAAAGAGAAAACTAAGGGGCGACATGATAGTGGTCTTTACATATCAAGAAGATGGCAATGAACTGTTCTGCTTCACTACAGAGAGCAGGGCAAGAAATAATGGGCTCAAGTTAACAGGAAGGTAGATACTAGGTTTCGGTTCAACGCTAGGAAAAACTTCCTAATGGTAAGAACTGTTTGGCAATGGAACAAGTTGCCTTGGGAAGTCGTAGGCTCCCCATTGCTGGCAGTTTTCAAAAAGAGTTTGGCCAGCCATCTGTTGGGGATGTTGTAATCATGCTGCATCAAAGCAGGGGGCTTGACTAGATAATCCTCGAGATCCCTTTCAACTCTAAGATTCTATTATTCTCTATTGAAAATAAGGCTAAATAGGGCAGGCAAAGTATACTCTAAACATAGTTTTGCTCCCCTTCCCCAAGTCCAGTTCTTTAGTGCATTTCCTTGCTCAGCCTCTGCCTCTAGGACTGCTCTCTCCTTTATTCAGATGTTCAAGGATTAACAAAGTCTATTTTGGTTTGGGGATTTTTATAGTCTACAAACCTCTTGATCAGTTTTTTGCTTGTTTGCCCAACTGTTTATTTTTCATGTTTTCTTGCTACACCAAGGGTGCAGCTGCACAAGCTTCAGGTCCCTGCGTGGCCCCATAGCGGGCAATCACTGCTGTCACAGTTTGGGCTCCCCTGTGGCCATCAGCATTTCTTGCACCCACCCACCGGGGCTAAGGAACTGGTCACACAGGGCTGGCAGCTCTAACTCCTGCCATGGTGCAGGAGTGGGCCTGCTGCAGCTAAGCAGCTGTTGTGGGGGCAGAGGAGTGCACGCTCCTCCCCCAGCCTAACAGCTGATCCAAGGCAGAGGGGTGCATGCGCACTCCTTTCCCCATCCTGACAAGCAGCTGATCTGAACTTTTCCCAATTCTATTATATCTTTCCGGAGATGGGGTGACCAGAACTGTACATAGTATTCCAGGTGGCTTCATACCAATAACGTATACAGTGGCTGCAATCTCATGCCTCGCGGAGCCTGTGTGCGTGCAGGGCACACTGTTTCCGCGGGGCACAATGTGCCTGCAATGAGCATCTGTGCAGTTTGCACGCAGCTGTGTGCACACATGGCTCCACAGGGCTTGGGATCGAGCCCAGTGGCATTATATTTCCCCTTTTTATTTTCTATTACTTTCACAATAATGCCTAGCATTCGGTTTGTCTTTTTGACTGCTGATGCACACCGAGCTGATGTCTTCAAAGAAAGAACCATAATGACTCCAAAATTCTTCTCCTGAGTGGTTACACCCAGATCAGAACCTAGCATTGAGTATGTAAAATGAGGATTATTTTCCCCTATGTACATCACTTTGCACTTATCAACATTGATTTTCATTTGCCATTTTAATGCCCATTCACCTAGTCATGCAAGATCCCTCTGTAGTTCCTCACAGGGTGAAAACAGATGTGTACTTTAACTCTGCTTTAACACCGCTTTAACATTTCTTATGCATGTTGCAGGGCAACATATGATGCCAATACAGCCATACAATATGCATACAAAAATGTTAAAGTGGTGTTAAAATGGAAATATGTGCATGTCTGTTTTCACCCACAATCTGCCTGGGTCTTAACGAACTTGAACAATTTGGTGTCATCTGTAAATTTAGCCACCTTACTCTTTACCTGGTCATTAATCTGTTAAACAATACTGGTCCTGGTACTGACCACTGAGGCACCCCACTGTTTACCTTTTTCCATCTTGAAAAATGACCATTTATTGCTACACATTGGGTGATTTCAGACGAGACAGGGCAGCATTCGCCCTGTCCTGGAATCACTCTTCAGATTCCCCACCGGAATCAGTCTGTCACGTCCAACAGACGTGCCGGCTGATCCCGGCGGGGAATCGGGGAGGGGGCGGGGCTGCACGGTGCAACGTGTGGCCACACGGCCCCGCCCCCCCATGCTGCCCCCACCGCCCGCCCTCTGGGGAGACAGGCGGGCGCCGCAGCCAATGCGGCCGCAGCGCCCGCCCGAATTGACCACGGCCCAGAATCCTGCCGGGGATTCCGGGCTGTGGTTTCCGTCCAGACGAGATGGACCCCTTCATCGTGGCGGGGAATCACATTCACCATGCGATCAGCGCCGACCCCGCCGGTTCCACCGATCGCGTGGTGAATGTGATTCCCCGCCGTGATTAACCGTGGTTAACATCTGGGGGGAACGTCCGGTTCCCCAACAGACGTTACGAGGCCATTCCCCACCACAGGGTATTGACTGTGGTTGAGCGTGGTCTTGTAACATCTGAAAATACCCATTGTTTCCTATCTTTTTAACCACATACCAGTCCATGACAGGATGTTTCCTCTTATCCCATGACTACGTAATTTGCTCAGGAGTCTCTAGTGAGGTAATTTGTCAAAAGCTTTTTGAAAATCCAAATAGACTATATCAACTGGATCACCTCTATCTACATGCTTATTAACAATCTCATAAAATTCGAATAGGTTAGTGAGGCAGGACTTCCCCTTGCTAAAGCCATGCTGGCTTTTACCCACATCAACTTATGCTTATCAATATGCCTAGTAATTCTGTTGTTAACAATGGTCTAGTTTGCCCGGTAATGATGTCGGGTTTACCAGTCTAGTTTCCAGGGTCACCTCTGGAGCCCTTCTTAAATTTGGGCCGATCTGTGATTCCTCCAGTGTTTTGTTGGCATTTAACACCTCATTTCTGGGAACCTCTTTCCTATTGTTTCAAGCTCTGTATAGACACAAACAGACATCGTTGAACTCATTTAGAATTTTCAGTGTTTGCTCTTCAAACCAAGGGCAACAAGAGAAGAAGATGGTAGTATCATAATTGCTAGGCCACTGAGTCAGTGCAGACTGACAGTGCAGCCAAAGCTCAATACTTTTGGCTTTATGTCCTCTCTTTTTATCATCTTTATCTCTGATCCTCTTGTGTGATTTTTTGTTGTTTTGTTTATTTCATTTTAAACAAAAATTCCTCAAGACTCAATTCCCACTCCAGAAATGCTAGTTATTCAGGAGTAGGAGCATTATTTCCTGACTGCACTGGAGTCTCAGCAGATGCCCAACCCGAATTAAAGTGATTCCTCCTGGCTATTCAATAATATATGTTTATACATTTCTTGGTTGCTGCAAAAGAAGAAATCCTTTTTTATTTCTTCACCTCACACTTAATCTTATGCTGCTGCACCTTATTCCTCAGAATATGTTATCCCTCCTCTGAAGCCATTCTCTGAATTTTTTAGTTTGGAAAGTATTTGAAGCTGAAGGCTGGAGTGTATCCCTTGTGTGACTGAAGACAAGACAGTAGAACCAAGCTGTGAGCTGAATCTTCAGATGTTCCCTCCCTTAAAACAGGTAAAATCAGGAAGCACTCCATGATTCTTCCAGGGCAATATCTCCTACTCTTTCAAAGGGAAGAACTGCCTTATAACATTTGTTCATCCTTTTACACCCATTACCTTGGAAGTAGCACCCATGGCACATCGAGCAACTCCTTGCATTGCTTTGGAAGTACAGTGGACCTGCTCAACTTTTCAGTTACTAGGGTGGTCTTTGGTCAGCTCTGACAGGACTCCACTCAGCATACTCAAGGGATCCCTCTGAGGGCGCTTTTTGACAAGACGGAAATGGCGGCTGAGCCCTTTATCAGCCGCCATTGTTGCTGTCCGTTTGAATCCCCGACATGCTCTAACGCCGAGTCTCCTCCGCGTGAAGCCGGCCTGGCGATCCTGCCCCCTTCAATGCGGATCGCCAGTGTGCCAGCTTTACGCCGCACTTCCAGTCTCGCCGGAAGTGTGCGCATGCGCAGAAGGATGCGCATGCGCAGATACTCTCTGGGACGTGTCTAAACAGCAGACACGTCCCAGAGGGTATCGCGGGGGTGGAGAGGCGGCAGCGGCAATGATGCCGCTTGCCTCCCTCTCATCAAAAAGCGCCCTGAGGCAGGCCCTAATCCAAAGCCTCCTGTGGAAAGACTCCTGTTGATTTCCATGGGCTTTGGGTCCAGCCCCTAAAGGTTAGGTGAGCATCCCTCTGACTCCCAGGTCCCATCTGAATACAAAACTCTTCTCAGCTCACGAGAGACAAAATTTGATTGGTCATTTATAGAAAAATTTCGTTTTACATTAGGATTTTCTGGGAACTTATCGAACATGCTCACTTAACATTCCAGTCAAGGTCCATGCTTCGTTCTGAAAGATGAGGCTTCATAATATGTAATGTGGAGACCTTGATGCTTCAGAGAGGCACTTGTTTCGTCTGTGCAATTATACTCAATGTGTGTCTGTAAATCATATTAACAAGGGTTAATAAGCAAGATAGAGAATATGTGCTATTTATTAGAGAACAGAACCCTTAGAAGCTATTTATTTGAGAATAAAGCCTGTCTTGAGTTGTAGCCAAAGTGCATCCATTCCTCTGAATAAGCCAAAGCAAGTGATTATGATGATTGAGCTTGTAGAATTAAATACTATTTGTGCACTTCTCAGTTGGCAGATTTGTTCCAGGAAGATTGTTTTTCCTCTTGATATTGTTTTTTATTAAAGAGGCACAATACTTGATTAAATCAAATTAACATGGGACAGGGGTGTTAACATACATGACATTGGTCCACTGTGGCCTGGGACCCACTGGCAGATTTGCTCAGGCACTGCCAGATGTGGGCCCACTTCTGCCCCAGGGTAGGTAGGTGGCTGGCCAAGGATGTGTCCCTGGAAAATCTCCGGAGTTGCATCCTGGGCCAAGCGCCACTCACCTGGGCCAACACCAGCCTGTGTGTCTGTCTGTATCCCTGCCATGGGTCTCACCTATCCCCTGCACATTATTTGAGTGGAGCAGGGGCGGGGCTAGCCGCCCGCCCGCCCTCCCAGTCGGGCGGGCGGTGAGATGGCTCTCCCAGCGACAAGCACATTTGTTTTGTGCTGCTTGTCAGCCTGGAGAGTGGTGGTGCAATTTCCCACCCTGGGCCAGGAAGTCACCTTGCCGTTTGTTTTGACCCTATCTTGCTTAGTAACCCTTGTTAATATCATTTAATTCACATGCGAGTCTAACAACAACAACAACACATAAGCCGACAATGCTACAAATTTGCATTTCAGGCCAAATATTTAAGTTACAGTTATTCTGTGCTCACTAGTATATGGTAGGCTCTAACAAATGGTTATTACTGAAAACTGTCTGCATAAAGCTGCCTGGGTGAAGTGCAGCTGTATTTTATCTAGAGTAATAAACAGAGAGAAACTGGATCCATTTGACTTATTCTAGCCACTAAATGGATAGCTTGCACTTTCAAAAGCTGCTGATGTATCTTTTCACAACTCAGGTCAGGCATATATTTCCTTCTTTGCCTGAACTTACTATGGCGACCCTCACACATTTTTCAGAGTATCATGGTACATAAGCGGAAATGAATACAAAGAAATCAAAACGTAGTAATTATGGGATGTATGTCAGCAGCCTTTGGCAGGCTGCCAAACCACACAATATGTTTCAAATGTCTCAAACTCCAGTGTTTGGTTTGCAGTAAGAAAATACAATTAGCATAACTATTCTAATAAATACTTTCCTTGCGTATTCACTCACATTGACAGGTCCAGTGTGGGGAAATAACTTGTTTAAAGGGACTTCTGGAAAGTGATTACCATTGTGCTTGCTCTTGCTGATCTGAATTTGAACTTTCAGGGGTATGCTATAGCCTTTTCAGCTAGTTAATAGTTATGCACTGGGGACAAACCAGAATGTCCAGGTCCTGTAAAAGAAGACAACCCTGCACCCCAGGGAGAGAGAGAAATATATTGTGTTGTCCTTTGGTTAGCAGCCAGTTAAATGAAAAATATTTTGAAAGGGGATCTAATTAATCCTCTCTGAAAGCACAGTGCCTGTTGTCATCAATGGGAGATCAAGGATTTCTAGCTGCGTCAAATTTGCTCCAAGAGTGTTTAAATTTATTTATATGCTTTTTAGACAAAGGCATAGCTACTCCAGTGTGTGTATACATTCTACATACATGTGGGCCCCGCAGACTTGTAGGCTGCAGCTTGTGGGCCCACAACTTGTGGCTGCACCTACTATAAGTACTCCCCTGTTTTGGAGTCATCTTCCTTGTTTGTGCTCTTTAAAGATTCATAGGGGGGATTTTACAGAGAGAGGAGACCATTGTAATCATGTAGCCTTTCCTTCTCAATAATCAAAACAAACATAGTGGATTTTAAAATGGTGCAGGCATAAGTCACAGACAGATAGTGTTTTAGACTGAGAGTCCCACTTGACCTGGTTAATGTAAGCTCTCCACATATACTCCCATTTCCTTAAATGGGGGTTGGGCAGAGTCTAAGTGCTCAGGTACAAGCTCTCTTTAATGCCACAAGCTTCCAAACACAGAAGCTCACCTCTCTGCTGTCTATTGATTAAGAAGGGTGCCCTTGCACAAGGTCATTCTGATTTCCTATTTTTTCCCACTCCGTGGGGGTCATCCTGTAAGAAGTAAATCCTCTTGCCCTCTTATGCAGTGAGATCTGCTGACTTATTGATAATCCTGGGATGCTGAGAAACTTATGTTCCTTGGGGGAAGCGCTCTGTGTGTTAAAGGCAACATTTTTTTAATATTAATAACTGATCTAGTTTCCAGGAACTCTAGCTCATGGGTGGTATTGCTCACCACTGTTATTACCGAGAAGAAATTGTCAAACTTTTATTCACTCCCTCACATAGCTGGTTATTCCTCCATAAAATACCTCTTGTCAATGCAGGAACCTTCTTCTCTGCAGCACCAGGTGTCTGGAAGAATCTGGTAGTAGTGTTTTTCTGCAACTCATTTCAACTATAAAGCATATTTTCGTCTCTATGTAGTTCTAGTCTGAAATTAGCATCCCACCTTTGTTTTGGTGGCAGTGCTAGCTCGTTTAGGTTGCTTTCAGACAGATCAGTTACCACCTGTGGTATCACTATCACTGACTTATCCTCTAATTTTACTCCTCCTTATTATTATTATTATTATTATTACAAGCATTTATATAGCACCAGTGATGTACCTGGCGCTTTACAGAAAACAAGATAGACAC
Source organism: Sphenodon punctatus (assembly GCA_003113815.1). Taxonomy (NCBI): domain Eukaryota; kingdom Metazoa; phylum Chordata; class Lepidosauria; order Sphenodontia; family Sphenodontidae; genus Sphenodon; species Sphenodon punctatus. The sequence goes on along the minus strand of QEPC01004593.1, from coordinate 4,361,668 downwards.
GGTCCCTGCCTGAGAACTTACAATCTAAAGACAGGGGGAGCAGGGCCAGCTGGTGGGTTTTGATGTAGGAGGGGCACTGGGGCAGTAAGGCTAGGCCTAGGGGTGGAGCTTAGCCTAGGGGCGGAGCCAGGGATATGGTAGGCGGAGCCAGGGCATAACCCAGCCAGCAGCAAGGAGTTCCCAGGGTTAACATTGGATGGATATTACATTACTTAATCCAGCAATTTCAGTTAGGCAGGTTATATTCACCTCCTCTGCCAGGTTTAAAAGCAGGCAGATCACCAGACTAACAGTTACATCTCACGATTTCAAAACCTCAATTTTATCACAAACATCACATTTCTAGCATTTTGAACACCCATAAGATCACCAGACTAACCGTTACATCTCACGATTTCAAAACCTCAATTGAATCATG
>QEPC01004593.1:4348007-4360391 GCA_003113815.1 Sphenodon punctatus | reverse complement strand
CCCCAGTCTTGCACATCCTCCCCCCCTTCCATCCCAGGCCCCCAGTCTCTCTCCCCAAGTTCCCCTCGCCCCCCGCGTTTACTCACTGAGCAGGACAGGGCAGCAGGCACCAGGCAGTTTAGCATTCAGTGGAGTCACTCGGTGTGATGTGCTGCGGCACGCATGCTCAACTGAGTCAGTTCAAGCATGTACACTGCAGCACATCTTGCCGCCGAGCGCCTCCACTGAACGCCCAGGTGAGACATTTCATTTCCCAGTGACGCACTTGGACTGAACGCTCAGCCACCCGGCGCGCGTTCAGTCCAGGTTTGTCCCTTCTGGGACTCCAGACAGAGCACTCACTGACTGAGCGCTCTGTCTGCAGACTGAAATTGACATCGGAGTGCCGTGCTGCTCTGATGTGAATTTCAGCCGGCAGAGACAGAGCGCTCAGTCAGTGAGTGCTCTGTCTGGAGTCCCGGGCTGACTGGCAGTACCCGGGGGGACGGGGGGGAGAGGGGGCAGAGCACTGCCCCAGGCGCCCTCAGGCGAGGGCCGCCACTGAGGGGGAGGGGAGAGACAGGGAAGGGGGAACAGAGGGAGAGACAAGGGATGCGACGTTCATGAGGATGTGAGAACTCAGGTACACGTTCTTGGCTTGGTTACAGTAAATTGGGAGTTTACAGATAACAGGTGGGGGATAAGCCTGGGTGGGGATGATTAGCAGGAGTTAGAAAGGGCTGAACGGAAGAGGTGGGTTTTGAGGAGGGACTTGAAGGTGTGGAGGGTGGGGGCAAGGTGGACGAGGGCAGGGAGGGAGTTCCCGGCGTGCAGGGCAGCGAGGGAGAAGGGACGAAGGCAGTTGGGGGAGCAGGGGAGGCGTGGGAGGGGATGGTGGAGCGGAGTGCTCGAGCAGGGGTTCGGAGGGAGATTAGGGCAGAGAGCTAGGGGGGAGCGAGGTTGTGAAGGGCTTTGTAGGTGAAGACGAGGAGCTTGTGTAGAATACGCTCAGGAAGAGGGAGCCAGTGGAGAGAGGAGGAGAGGCATCCTTAAACTACATTTACAGGGTCAATTTTTCTAAGAGGTTCTGCTAAATTCTTGGCTGCATTTCTTGCACAATCATATCAACTTGCATATACATGAAAGCAGAATTTACAATTCTCCCTAATCTATATCCACATATTGTACCAAAATCTTTAATAATATTGAACCATGTCCTGTTGAATGAAGTGTAAGAGCACTGCCAGAATTACAGGGAGACCAGGGGTGGGCCTGGTCCCCCTACTTTTTTTGACAGCCCCCTTAGCTACGAGCTTTAGAAGGCAGTGTGGGGCATGATTTAATTGAGGGACTCCATACCTTTTCCCTTCTAATTTGAGCCCTGTGTAAGAGAACCAGATTTTTAGTCCACATTCAGTGCGTTATCCACCTGCTCGTTTATTATTATCTGGCCAGCAGCACCAGATAAAAAGGATAAGGATCCATATTGTAGGGGACCAACCCACAACACCCTGGCTGTAACACCAGCCTTGGACTGGAATGCATGCCTTGGATTGGACTGTTTCTTTGAGCATGCCCTGCTGGTTATGTTCTTGCATGTGCACAGCAGAAGGCTGATGTGCTTTTTTCTTTTTTTTTTCTTTAGCAAGATTGTGAATGTGTGGGGAAGGGACAATGAATGGGTTTTAAACAAAGCATACAATGGGTCATTCTTCTCCCCATGAAGCACAAATCTCAAGGAACTTGTCTATCCACTCCAGAGTGGGACATGAGCAGAGAAAGAAGTCTTTCAGTTATCTGGGAGTTGAGGATTACTATATAATTAATTTAATTAATTTAATTAATTAATTTATTTATTTATTAGCCGCCCCCCTCATGCCTACGGCATCTCGGAGCGGCTTACAGCAATCAACACACCATAATAAAATTCCATAAAAACAATTTAAAAAATACAACCCCATCAAGAAGTTTAAAATATCAAAATCCCATATCTCCCCCTCCCCCCCAAAAAACCCCTATCTGACCCTCCCACCCCCCTCTCCAAAGGCCTGGGCGAACAGCCAGGTCTTGCAGGCTCGACAAAATGCCAGCAGACTATGCGTTTCCTCTCATCCAGTCCCCATTAAAGTTAGTCGGAAGATTCCCACTAACTGCAATAGTCCAGGTCCTTTGAATGGTGTCACATTACCAGGGGTGTTGCTACCATAGGGCAGGAGGGACATTTGTACTGGGGGCCAAGCTGTGGGGGGAGGGGGACAAATCTTGTCCTGTTGTGGTGTGGCCGGGTGAAAACTGAGCTGAGTGGATGCAGCGCATGTTGGACCCACCCCGCGGGTAGTACAGGAGGGAGAGACGCCACATTGGGTGTTTTTACACACACATTTCTCCTGCATGTTTGCTGTTGCATCCTGAACTTTCTGTGTGTCTAAATCACTCACCCAGATCTTAAACATCCAACTCTTTGAATTTCTGTGTAAACTTCTCCCAGAACTTTTGTGTGTAAAACATTCTCCTGGTAAACTGCTTTGCTCCAGGCAGCTATGGTCACTTGGTTTCCATGGCAGCCTGTCACGTCTACAGCTGCAGCTACTTTAGGCTGCCTCAGGTCAGTGTTTGTGTGAAGAATGCATCCAGGAACTGCCTCAGGGCAGTGGGTGTGTGAAAAATGCACCCGGAACTTACTTGAGGACTTGTAAACCCAGAAGATTGAAAAATCCGGAATTTTAACATGTGTGTAAAAATGTCCATTGTCAGGAGTATCCCTGGAGTCAGAGTAGTGGACTCACTGGACTTACCATGTAGGTTGACAGGTTTCTTCATTACGAAAGCAGAGGTGGGGGGGGGGGGGGGGGGNAGGGGAGAGGATGGTGACAGAGGGAACCCAAGTCAATTTCTTGCACCGTCCTAGACCCAGTCCAACCTAGCTACCCTCCTGCACATTACTGTTAGCAATGCATAGGGACGTGGGTCAGGAGGGTGTGGGGAATATGGGCTAGCAAGAGGAAACCGGCCCTAAGAAGGGGGCACACAACACAAGGACACAAACCCCACTCACAGACACACACTGTTAGGGTTAAAGGATCCCTCAGTATGGTGTATCGCTGTGTGGTCAAGTGTATGCTACAAGACACCTGACCCAGCCACCATTCATCATGGGGCTTACTGGAGATGTCATGCCCTGGATTAGAGTGATCCTACACACACACAGGGCCCAGGAGGGGAAACAAGTGAGGAGGGAATAGGGACTCCAGGCCTTGGGAACCCCCGAGGGGAGCGATTAGGGTAACCACACACCTAGGAAAGTCAACAATAAGGAAGACACACACCACTCAGACACAATCACTCATCGCACACAGCACTCTTCACACAGGGAAAGGAGTCTAGTAAACCACAGTTTCTCCAAATGCCAACACACAGGCCAGATCACAGGAACCCAGAAGCTGTGATGACCAGCAAAGGAGAAAGACTAATGGCCCTCCTGTTATGTGCCTTGCTTCAGACCCAGCCCTCGCTTCAGCTGCAGGCGCTCAGAGCGCCGCAGCTGCCTCTCATCAGGTAATCGCTGGCCCAGCAGATGGCAAGCAGGGTGTATTGATGCTGTATTGATGCCCTACGCAGCCCTGCAACATGCATAAGAAATGTTAAAGTGGAGTTAGTGTTATGTCTGTTTTCACCCACTGTTATCATTTGCCAATCAGAAACACATAAACAAGAGACTAATTAGTATTTAACCATTTGCTTTCACCAAATTACAATGGCTTGTTTAAAACCATTTAATAAATGTAACTTATTCAAACCACTGTTACCTTTAAACAAAATATATTGTTTTGTTAGCTAGATATATAACAAGACATAGTCTGATTAGAGTGTTGCATTTGCAAATAAGCAGATTGTGGCCTTATTTTAGTCAACTGGAGTGTTAGTAACTTCAGAAGAGCCAGGATTTCATCCATCATTTCTCCCTCCCACTGCTTGCTGCGCCTGAGGCTATGGCTGAGCTGACTGTCTTGAGGAATTGTGAACTGTAAGATCACCCTGCAGAAGGGGGATGATGAACTGTGTGAGAACTGAGTCTGTACACCTCAGGCCAAGGCCTGAGTGAGGAGCATCATGGACAGAGGCCCCTGGCTTGGCTGGTGGAGGAACACCAGAGCATGGTTGGCATGTGGGAAAATGGAGGCTGGGTAAAGTAACAGATGTCAGAGAGAGCCATTCTCCGACGAAAACAGAAAAGCATGTGAGTGATACCGATCCTGTAAGGACTCGCAGTCAGTGCGACCACTGGTATGTTACAGGCTACTTAGAAGTCTCCTGCAAATGCATTTGGCTATGTAAATCCAAGGAGCAGAGTCCGGGCAGAGGAACACAATGAAGCAAAAAAGGCAATAAATGACCTGGGCAGGCAGTTTGGTAATCCAGCAAAAGTGCAGAAATCAGCCACATGACTCAGTAGTTCAGGAGCAGAGTGAAGGGAAGTGAAAGTTTAGTTCTGATATGAAGTGCTCAGCTGATTACTTCACATCGGAGAGAGTACTTGTTGCTGGATGAAGCTAGGCTGTACTAGAAATGGTGAAGCACACATACAGTTTACGCTGCTTCCTAGGGCCTTTGCTTGTCTTTTCCTTCGGCAGTCAATCTTCCCTTGGCTCCTGCGTGTCACATATTTTCTCTGTCTGATACTGAGAGGAGAAATGTGGCTAATAATATAGTTCCAGAGAGTGGCTGTCAACATGCTTACCTGCCATTGTTCTTTATATCACAGTGAGGCTTAGAACCTCAGCTGGGATTGAAACTCCATTGTGTTAATGTCTGTGCAAATGTAAAGTGAGTGACAATCGAAGACATAACTATAATAGGAACAGGTGGTCCAGGGGCACTAGGGACCATGAGCCTGGGGTGGGGTACTCCCTGGTGCAGCTGCATCCACTGCTGTTGGGAGGGAGCTTTCCATCTTGTGCACAGGGATTGTTCCAACCTAGTGATGCCCCTGGTGACAATCCCAACCACGTCCTAATGTTTGCCCAATGTAAAAAGACAAGACCTACGAAATGAATGAGAACAGAGAATGAGAGATGGAGTAACTTAGAACATAAGAAGTGCCATACTGGGTCAGACCAATGGTCCATTGAGTCCAGCATCCTGTCTCCGACAGTGGCCAGTCACGAGGGCCTGGGAGAAGTACCCAACAGGTCACCATGCTATCCATTCCCTGTGGGTCATCCCCAGGCTCCCGACAGTAAAGGGCTATGTTCCCCAATCCTATCTAGCTAATAGCTGCTAATGGACCTATCTTCCAGAAACTTGTCCAAACCTCTTTTAAACTCAGCTGTACTGCTGGCCTTGACCACCTCCTCTGGCAGTAAATTCCACAACCTAATTCTACACTGAGTGAAAAAATACTCTCTTTTGTCTGTTTTTACTCTGCCACCTGTGAGTTTCATGGAGTGTCCCCTAGTTTTAGTACTAGTTGAGAGAGTAAATAACCGTTCCGTTTACAAGTTCCACACCACTCATGATTTTATTATCCTCTATCATATCTCCTCTCAGCCATCTCTTTTCCAAGCTGAAGAGCCCCAACCTATCAAGCCTCTCCTCATACGGGTGCTGTTCCATACCCTGGATCATTTTTGTTGCCCTTCTCTGTACCTTTTCTAGTTCCGCTATGTCTTTTTTGAGATGGGGCGACCAGAACTGCACACAATATTCAAGGTGCGGTCGCACCATTGATTTGTATAGAGGCATTATGACATCCTCAGTTTTATTCTCTATTCCCTTGCGAATAATTCCTAACATTCTATTTGCTTTTTTGACCGCTGCGGCACACTGGGCTGAGGATTTCAGTGTATTATCCACAATCACTCCCAGATCCTTTTCCTGAGTGGTAACTCCTAGCTTAGTACCCAGCATTGTGTACTCATAATTTGGATTATTTTTCCCAATGTGCATCACTTTGCACTTGTCCACATTAAATCTCATCTGCCATTTAGATGCCCAGGCACCCAGCTTGCTGGAAGTCAAACAGCAGGTTAGCAGCAGAGCCAGGAACAGAACTTGGGTCTCCTGGCATGTGGCTAGGTTCCCTATTTGTTAAACCTTATTGTGACCACCAATCAGCCTATTGCATTGGTTTTGTGTAGAGAGGACATGACTGCTTTCCTGGCCCCATCCTTGTGTTACTGGAAATAAAAGAGGATATCAGGCCCTCATCCAGAGGGCAGGCCAGTCAGACGTGCAGTTGAAGGCTGGGTCAGTACCGTGATGATCAGTCTCAGAGGTCATCAAGTCAAGCACAGGGCCAGGAACAAACAGAGCTGAACTGGGATATCAGGAGCTAGAAACTGCAGCAATCCTACAAGACCAGGCCAAATTCCAAATCTACACTTTAGCACAAAAGTGACATTGAAAGCTTTGCAATGTTTCAGCTGTAAATTAAAATTGCATGAGGAAAATATCCAGAAGTCTGCCCCAGATGTATAGCTCTTGTGTATCTAAAAATGGGAGGCAGGGATAGAGAAACATGTTTCCTTCCCCCAGTTTGGAGTGCAGGGAACAGTCCCCTTCATTTCAGGCCTGTCCTTAATTTTGGCCCCTTAATTTCAGGGGCTGCAGCTTTGGGGACCGAGCTGTCCCACTCCTTACTTTGGATTGTTGCAACTTCACAGATGGTGCTGTTCCTAATAATATCATTTACAAGAACCCTTTTATCCAAGGTTGCTATTATCAAACTCTTCATTCAGTAGGAAGCCACTCATCACTGATTTAAAATGCCCACTGATAACTGAACCTAAGGCAATAACTACTACCCGTTGGTTTTGATGCCTAATATAAGACTCCTACTGGGTCTGATCCTAAGTGGTGTTCAGCACTTGCTACTGTCAACATATGAGCAATGGTTAGAATCCTGGCCTTGGACCAGGCGTCCTGGGCTCAGGTCCCTGTATTTTTTGTGGATTCATGTAGGTCTGATCCAAAGCTCAAAGACTACTGACTTAATAGGGTTTGTACCAGGTACAAATGTTAACTATGTAAACTCAGTGAAAAATACCTGACTATGTCATTTTGTATCTGCATTGGCTGGGTAGGCATTTCCCTTTACTGTTTTGCATGTTGTCATAACAGCTTTGTCAGCAGAAATTATTAGTTGTGTTTGTATGTCTTGGTATCACTTGAAATCTCATCTCTCCAGTCTGATGCTACAGGCTATTATACGGGAACAAAACTCCATCTTGGAGATAAGGAGAGGTAAAACCACCAAAGAGAGTGTGAATGGCCACAGTAATTCACATGGGTCCCACTCCATATGCTCAGAAATATCAGCCAAAGCTCACACAGAGGAGCAAGTGGTTCTTGCTATTTTCTCTGCTTAGCCAAACAAAGCAAAACCTGCTGAGTAACATAACTTCCAAATCAGTTATCGGCCTCAGTGTCAACAAATCAGTGCTGTCACTGACCAGTACTGTCAGTGGGCCACTGGATATGGACCAATCCAGGATACATTGTGTGTCACACAAGTGAACCACAAGGTAGAGCATGTCAATCTGGCACATTGCCAAGCGATCTCATCCTGAGAATAGCTTGTGAGAGGAGACAAATAGCTACACAAACATGCAATCGCATAAATGTGTGTACACCTGGCTATGTAAAGTTGGTTACATCATCACTGTCATCACACTGGTTGATTATGTGTGTACCATTATTTTATTTTATTTATTATTTTACAAAATTTCTACCCTGCCTCTCCTGCCATGCAGCTCGAGGCAGCTTACATAATTTAAAATATCATTAAAACCATAAATAACAGATAAAAACCATAAAACAAATCAAGTAAAAAAAAGGGGGTAGCATAAAACCCTACTCCACCCACCCTACCCATCTCCCTCACCAAGGGCCCAACGGAACATCCAGGTCTTACACGGACGTTGAAATGAGGCAAGGTCCAGGGCCACCCGGGCCTCCGCCGGAATGGAGTTCCACAGCCTAGGCACTGCTACCAAGAACACCCTCTCCATTGTGGCCACCCGGGGGACCTCAAGAAGGGTGCTCCTGGTGGACCACAGGGGTTGGTCCGCTGGGAGCGCCCTTCTTGAGGTCCCCCGGGTGGCCACAATGGAGAGGGTGTTCTTGGTAGTGGTGCCTATGCTGTGGACATGATCCAGGACATGGAGAGTGAGGCGATCTCACAGATAGGCAGGGCCTAGACCGTATAGGGCTTTATAGGAAAGTACCAACACCTTAAATCGGGCCTGGAAGACTATAGGCAGCCAGTGCAGAGCGCGGAGCACTGGTGTAATGTGCTCATGGTGACCCGTCCCTGTGAGGAGGCAGGCCGCCGCATTCTGCACCAGCTGCAGTCTCCGGACCACCACCAAGGGTAGCCCCACGTAGAGCTTGTTACAGTAGTCCAGTCCTGAGGTGATGAAGGCATGGATGATGGTGGCCAGGTCAACGTCTGAGACATAAGGCCGAAGCTGCTGCACCAGTTGTAAATTGCGAAAAGCACTCCTAGCCACAGCTGCCACCTGAGAATCCAGGCAGAGCTGGGAATCGAGAAGCACTCCCAGACTCTGAACCTGGGAGACCGGTGAGGGACAAACCCCATGAACGATGGGGGACATCACACCCACCACCCTCCTCACCAGCATCACCTCCATCTTGTCAGGATTCAACCTCAGTCGGCTCGCCCTCATCTACCCCCCCACAACTGCCAGGCATCGAGTAAGCACCAAGACTGCCGATTCTGGGTTGGATGAAAAGGAGAGGTAGAGCTGGGTGTCATCAACATACTGATGACACCGCACCCCAAACTGTCTCTCAACCTTGCCCAGTGGCTGCATATACACCTTGAACAGGAGAGGGGACAGAATGGAACCTTGCGGGACTCCACACGAGAGGTTCTGGGGAGATGAAGAATAATCCTCAAACACCACCCGCTGGGTTCTCCCAACCAGGAAAGAGCAGAACCATTCAAGAACAGTCCCACCTATCCTGGCATAGTCTCACAAACAGGTCAGCAACATCTCATGGTCAACAGTATCAAAAGCAACCAACAGATCTAATAGGATTAACAGGGTCGATTGACCCTGATTCAACTCCCAGCAAAGGTCGTTGACCACAGCCAATATATGCAGTCTTGGTGTCATAGCCTGGATGAAAGCCAAACTGCGAGGGATCCAGAAAACCGGTGCGGTCCAAATGCTCCCCTAACTGCTGCCGTAATACTTGCAATGTGCTCTATGTGGGGCTGCCATTGATGACTGTTGGAAACTGCAGCTGGTTCAGGATGCGGTGGTCTGCCTTCAGTCAGAGGTGGGTCCCTGGAAGCACATTGTACTAATGCTCTAGAGTCTGCACTGACTTCCTATAGCTTTCGGGTAAAAATTCAAGGTGGTAGTTTTGACCTATAAAGCCATAAATGGCCTGGGCCTCACATATCTGTAAGACCCCTTCCTCCCCTATATCCCATTGTGACCTCTGAGATCATCCGGGAGTGCCCTCTTGCATCTATCATCTGCTTGTCAAGTTTGTACCACAAGGGCATGCAAAGAAGCATTCTCAGTAGCAGCTCCACAGTTATGGAACTCCCCTGGATGTTTGTCTAAGCCTGAGCCTGCTCATCTTTTGAAAGCAATGTAAGATCTTTTCTTTTTTTATTTGGACAGGTATTTGGCAGGCAGGGATAGGGGCTGGGGACATTTGGGTGAGGGTTTTTTATTTTATTTATTTATTTATACTAAAATGTCTATCCTGCCCCCTCTGGCAGCTTGGGGCAACTTACAGTAAAAATAGTAAATATAACAACATAAACATAAATAACAATAAATATAAGTATAAAATCAGTATCCCAAAAGGTCTCAGAATCTTACACAACAACCCCAAACCCCCACCCATTACCCATCTCCCCTGCCAAAAGCCTGGTGAAATAACCAGGTCTTACATTGGCGCATGAAGGAGGGAAGTTCCGGGGCTAAACGGACCTCTACGGGGAGGGAGTTCCACAGTTGTGGTGCTACGACCGAGAATGTCCTCTCTAACGTTGACCCCATTGTACATGGGGGACTTCAAGAAGGGCACCCCCAGCTGACCGCAAGGGCCAATTCAAAACCCAGGGGGGTGGTGAGGCAGACCCACAGATAGGCCGTATCTCTCTGACTCCGACCTTGCCACTGTCATCAATGCCTTCATCACCTCGAGGCTGGATTACTGCAACACGGTCTGCGTGGGTCTGCCCGAGAAGCTGGTCCAGAGGCTGCAGCTGGTGCAGAATGCTGCAGCCTGTCTCCTTACTGGGGCAGGTCGCAGAGAGCACATGACTCTGGTGCTCCGGGCTCTGCACTGGCTGCCTATAAAGCACCGAGCCAGGTTCAAGGTGCTGGTTTTAACTTTTAAAGCCCTTCACGGCCTGGGCCCTACTTACCTATGGGACCGCCTCACGCCCCATGTGCCCATGCGACCCTTGAGATTGTCCATGGGAGCCTTTTTGGAGGTTCCCCGGGCGAGGTGGGTGGCCACCGATGTTTGATCTTTCTCGATGGCTGCCCCTGTGCTGTGAAATTCGCTCCCGGTGGAGGCCTGGTTGGCTCCCACTCGCCTGCTATTTCGGCGTTTATGTAAGACCTGGCTATTCCGCCAGGCTTTCAGGGGGGTAGGGGGGGTAGGATGCGGGGTAGGGTCTTTTTACCCTGTGTTATTGTGGTTTTAAACTGTTTTAAACTGTTTTATTGTTTTATTGATGCTGTTCACCACCCCAGGCTGTCCTGTGGGCAGGAGGGGCAAGATACAAATCTTTAATAAATAAATAAATAAAATAAAAATAGGCAGGGCCCAGACTGTTTAGGGCTTTATAGGTTAAAACCAACGCCTTGAATCAGGCCCAGAAGACTATAGGCAGCCAATACAGCGAGTGAAGAACAGGTGTTATTTATATGCTCACAGTGCCCTGCCCCCGTAAGGAGATGGACCACCACATTCTGTACCAGCTGCAGTCTCCGAACCATCACCAAGGGTAGCCCCACATAGAGCGTGTTACAATGGTCCAGTCTTGAGGTGATGAAGGCATGGGTGATGGTGGCCAGGTTGGAGTCTGAAATACATGACTGAAGCCACTGTACCAGATGTAACTGGCAGAAAACGCTCCTCACCACAACTGCCACCTGAACATCCAGATGGAGCTGCGAGTCAAGGAGCATCCCGACGCTATGAACCTGAGGGACAAACCCCATCAATGACAGGGACCTCCACACCCTCGGCTCTCCCCACCAGCATCAACTCCATCTTGTCAGGATTCACCTTCAGACGGCTCATCCTCATCCAGTTACCCCCAGCTGACAAACATTGGGTAAGCAGCGAGTCTGCTGGGCCTGGGTCAGCTGCAAATGAGAGGTAAAGTTGGGTGTCCATTTATTTATTATTATTATTATTATTATTATTATTGTTTGTATAGCACAAGCTATGTACCTGGCACTTTACAGAACAATAAGATAGATGCAGCCCCTGCCTACGGCTTACAATCTAATAGACACGGAGGGGGGAGACAAGGAGAGGGGACATAGGGAGAGACACGGGATAAATAACATTCAGCAGATGCGAAGTCTCAGGTGCACGTGCCTGGCTTGGTTGCAGTAAGGCAGGAGTCTGCGGGGAGGGCAGACAGTAAATATTGAAGGCAAGTGTCACAAGTTGGAGGCCCGCACCCCCACTTTACCAGGTTTGAGTGACTCAGTTTCCCTCACGTACAGCCCACTTGAATCAGTTTTTCTCTCTGGCCGATTCAAGCCTGCCGCAGGGACAAATCCATCTGGGGCAAATCCACAAACTGTCTTTCCATTTCCTGGAGCTTGGTCAAGTGTCACAGTCTTGATTTGAATTTTACAGTTCTTAATTGTAACATTACATACATGTGGAACCTTTTGCTTTACATATTTATTAGACTTGTAGTCTACATGTAGGCTGGTATCACACGTGTGTGACCCTATGTTCCTCCACGACAGCCCCCCCCCGTAAGACAGCATGTGCAGTGGGCACGACAGAGTCCCGTAACATGCTTAGACTGGTGTGTCCTACCGGTGTGTGTAGGGATATGCAACCCCACTACCTCATTTCCATGTGTTTGAATCCTATTAAAATTAGACCTTTTGTTTTCCAAACCCTCTGTCAGTCCTGTGGGGCTATCATGTTTGTTCACGTGTTTTCCACCATGTCGTAGTGGAGTGATCCTCAGGATTCAGTAGGGGCGGGAAACCGGTAAAATCTGGTATCCGATAGTACCGGGCGTACCGGCATTATTGGATTCGACCCGGTAATCCGGACCGGGTACCGGATTCCGGGGTACCGGATTTTTTTTACATTGCAGCCATTTAAAAATGGCTGCAATGTAAAAAAACTTAAAGCCCCAGCAAAAAAGTTTTT
>QEPC01004593.1:4332312-4345679 GCA_003113815.1 Sphenodon punctatus | reverse complement strand
TAGTAATGTTGCCTCACCGGGGAGATAGCAGAAGAGAGGGAGGAGAGGGAGAATTTATAGTGGAGGAAGTCAGGGTGGGAGCGGGATTTGCGCCAGAGGCGTTCAGCAGCCCGGGTGCAGGAGCGGAGGTAGCGAAAAGTAAGGGTGAGCCAAGGACGGGGGTTTGGGTGCTGAACGGGGTGGAAGGAGGGGGGCAAGAGAGTCGAGGGTCATGGCGAGAGAGGCATTGAGAGAAGAGATATCAATGTCAGGGGAAGAGGAGAAGAAGACAGGATGAAGGAGAGGGAGGAAGCAAAATCTAAAGGGTTAATAGCCTGCAAATCATGGAAGGGGTATGGAGCCGGGGACGAAGATGGGGGTTGATGAGAGAGGTTGAAGGAAGCGAGGAAATGGTCGGATATGGGACAAAGGTCAAAGGAGAGGTCAGCAACATGACAGTTCCTGGAGAAGATGAGGTTGAGAGAGTGGCCACCGGTGTGGGTGTGGGAATCAGTCCAGAGACGGAGATCAAAGGAGGCTAGGGACAGAAAGCAGGAGATAGAGGGAAGGTGCATCAACATGGATGTTGAAGTCACCAAGAATGAGAGCAGGGGGTATCCTCAGAAAGGAAGAAGGTAAGCCAGGATTCAAAGTCTGGGAGAAAAGAGGAAAGGGGGCTAAGGTGGGCGGGCAGTAGGGATGGGCGAACAGAACAAGTTCGGAAATTCAATTCAGTTCAGTTTGGTTTGAAATTCGAGTTCGGAAATTTGGTTCGGTTCGGTTCAGTATGAAATTCGAGTTTGGTCCGAACTCCGAACTTCTGACTCACGTTCGCCCATCCCTAAGGGGCAGTAGATGACAGCGACATGAAGGCGAAGGGGGGGAGAAAAGACACACAGAGTGAGCCTTGAAGGAGGGGAAGCAGAGGGAGGGGAGAGGGGCTGGAATCGACAGGGGTTAGCAAGGAGAAGCATAATGATGACACCGAACACCAAACCCTCTCATGACCTCATCCAAAGACTGCATGTACACGTTGAACAGGAGAGGGGACAGAATAGAACCTTGTGGGACACCACACGTGAGATCCTGGGGAGACGACGAACAGTCCCCCCAATACCACACGCTGAGTCATTCCAGCCAGGAAAGAGCAGAACCATTCAAGAACAATGTTTTATTTTAAATCTTAGATTTGCATTGTGCATTTTATGTTTTTATGTTATGTACTGTAATCCTTTCTGAGCTGTTCAGATAGAGTGAATGAAAAAATCAAATAAATAAATGGTAAATAATACCCTAGGTGTGTGCAAAAGAGGTCCTAGAGTGAAATGGCACGATGAACAATAAGTAGGATGGCTTTCTAATGAATGAGCTTTACCATGTAAATTAGTTTGGTCTCGCCTACATAACGATCCCTACACAGAGAGGAAATTGTTACCATGACCAGATCAGCTGGTTGCATTGCCATATTGTGCTTTGTAGAGTGACACTAAGGGGGGGGGGGGCTAAAAAATCAGATAATGCTCTTGCAGTGTATGGTGTTATATAACAAGAACGACTGGGAACATCTTGCTCTTCTTCTGTAGAAAGGCTCGTCTCTAGGAAAAGAAAGTAGCTTTAAGCCTTGCATTAAATATATACAACATGGCAAGCAAAATAACTGTTCTCGGGCAAAGTTTTTTGATTCCAGCTTATGATCCAGATCAGCTTTAGGGAGTGATGGGTATGATTTATAACCACTGGAAAAAAGAGCTAGTGAACATAGTGACAGAATCTATGTAGTGGAACAAATATGGCAGCACAATAAGAGGTTATTGCTGTCAGGACTTAGCAAAATCTTTAAAATGTTGGTTGCTAGTGATCTTTGACATATTGTACAGAGCTAGTTCCTTAGAAAGTTTACAGCAGTGGCCCCAAATGCTGCACTAACATTACTGTAAGAGGTATTGATTTGTAGACTATTATGCAAGGAAGAATGGTCTCATGCCTAAGGCTTTGGATTGATATTCAGAAGACTTAGTAGTGCGTTCAGTTAGTGGCTCTGAATAGACTTCCTGTTTAACTTTGTGAAAATTGCTTAGGGCACATTCCTTCACACACAAAGGGGGCTATCTGGGCATAAGCAACCCCTCGTTAAAACCTATCCCTGTGTAGTTTACCACGGTGGTAAAAACCTATCCTTGTGTAGTTTACCACGGTGGTAAAAACCTATCCCTGTGTAGTTTACCACGGTGGTAAAGCTGTTTCATGTGCCCACTTCTACCTGGGGGTTAATCAACCCCCAGTCTGTGTAATCAGATAGAAACAGCCACAGAAACAGTGTGTGATAACTTTTACTGGGGGGCCACAGATTATCACAGGCCCCTCTCAACCATAGAGTAGTATGTAGGTAAAAGGTAAATGCAATTCAATTCAATTAAACTTTATTTGCCTCAACTCAAGGTTATTGGCAATAACAATCAATAAAAATAACACACTAGCAAGCTGACAACCCACGTCGCTTGATAATGATCACAGTTTTAACAAATTAAACGAATTGACATTTAACAAATTAAAACAGTTTAATAAAAACAAACACAACTATCCTTAACAAACCATAATTGCATGACCAGCTTCCTAAAGGGGTCCCATCCCCCCCCAGCTGATTTCGTCTCTCCCTCCAAACTGCTTGGCCAAAACCCGCTACTGCCCGTGTTAATTTCGTATCCTTATAACTGAGGCATAAATCTAATGGGTCAGCATAAGGGAACCTCGGCTGCACTTGGCTGAGGATCCCCAAGACCGATACCTGCCTAGATGCGTATTTTGGGCGCACAAAAAGAATGTGTCGCACTGTATCAGGAACTTGCATATGACAAGATAAGCAACCTCTCTCTACCCGTGGGATCCCTCTGTATCGGCCCTCCAGTACTGCCGAGGGGAACATTCAAAGTGAAGGCAGGTAAATGCACGCCTCGCTGAAAACTTCACCCAAAGCTCCAAATAGCACTCCTCACCTGGCCGAAGAGCCGGAATTTTATAAGCCGGATTCACCTTCTGCGCGGCTAACATGCTCGCATCAATTTGGGCTTGTTGATCCCTCAATCTCTGTTTAACCATTGTCATAGCTTGCTTAATATTCAGAGAGAGCAGCCCATCCGCAGGGAGCCCCAGCCTACCCAAGACATTTGACAACTTCTCCATCCAGGAGCACAACAGCCCCTCATCCTGTGCCCTCCTCAGTAGGGAGTCTTCTCCCGCTGGAAGTAGAATCGTTTTAAGCCAAAAACGGACTGAATTGCCGGAACTCTCAGTGGGAGATGTCCTGTCTCCAATCTTAGGAAGACCTGTGGTGTTCCCTGCAGGACCCCCAAAATAGCCCTCAGAAACCCATTCTGGATTGGCTCTAATAGCTCTAAAAAATCTGGCCCCCACACCGGGAAGGCGTAGAGNGGCGAAGGGGGGGAGAAAAGACACACAGAGTGAGCCTTGAAGGAGGGGAAGCAGAGGGAGGGGAGAGGGGCTGGAATCGACAGGGGTTAGCAAGGAGAAGCATAATGATGACACCGAACACCAAACCCTCTCATGACCTCATCCAAAGACTGCATGTACACGTTGAACAGGAGAGGGGACAGAATAGAACCTTGTGGGACACCACACGTGAGATCCTGGGGAGACGACGAACAGTCCCCCCAATACCACACGCTGAGTCATTCCAGCCAGGAAAGAGCAGAACCATTCAAGAACAATGTTTTATTTTAAATCTTAGATTTGCATTGTGCATTTTATGTTTTTATGTTATGTACTGTAATCCTTTCTGAGCTGTTCAGATAGAGTGAATGAAAAAATCAAATAAATAAATGGTAAATAATACCCTAGGTGTGTGCAAAAGAGGTCCTAGAGTGAAATGGCACGATGAACAATAAGTAGGATGGCTTTCTAATGAATGAGCTTTACCATGTAAATTAGTTTGGTCTCGCCTACATAACGATCCCTACACAGAGAGGAAATTGTTACCATGACCAGATCAGCTGGTTGCATTGCCATATTGTGCTTTGTAGAGTGACACTAAGGGGGGGGGGGGCTAAAAAATCAGATAATGCTCTTGCAGTGTATGGTGTTATATAACAAGAACGACTGGGAACATCTTGCTCTTCTTCTGTAGAAAGGCTCGTCTCTAGGAAAAGAAAGTAGCTTTAAGCCTTGCATTAAATATATACAACATGGCAAGCAAAATAACTGTTCTCGGGCAAAGTTTTTTGATTCCAGCTTATGATCCAGATCAGCTTTAGGGAGTGATGGGTATGATTTATAACCACTGGAAAAAAGAGCTAGTGAACATAGTGACAGAATCTATGTAGTGGAACAAATATGGCAGCACAATAAGAGGTTATTGCTGTCAGGACTTAGCAAAAGCTTTAAAATGTTGGTTGCTAGTGATCTTTGACATATTGTACAGAGCTAGTTCCTTAGAAAGTTTACAGCAGTGGCCCCAAATGCTGCACTAACATTACTGTAAGAGGTATTGATTTGTAGACTATTATGCAAGGAAGAATGGTCTCATGCCTAAGGCTTTGGATTGATATTCAGAAGACTTAGTAGTGCGTTCAGTTAGTGGCTCTGAATAGACTTCCTGTTTAACTTTGTGAAAATTGCTTAGGGCACATTCCTTCACACACAAAGGGGGCTATCTGGGCATAAGCAACCCCTCGTTAAAACCTATCCCTGTGTAGTTTACCACGGTGGTAAAAACCTATCCTTGTGTAGTTTACCACGGTGGTAAAAACCTATCCCTGTGTAGTTTACCACGGTGGTAAAGCTGTTTCATGTGCCCACTTCTACCTGGGGGTTAATCAACCCCCAGTCTGTGTAATCAGATAGAAACAGCCACAGAAACAGTGTGTGATAACTTTTACTGGGGGGCCACAGATTATCACAGGCCCCTCTCAACCATAGAGTAGTATGTAGGTAAAAGGTAAATGCAATTCAATTCAATTAAACTTTATTTGCCTCAACTCAAGGTTATTGGCAATAACAATCAATAAAAATAACACACTAGCAAGCTGACAACCCACGTCGCTTGATAATGATCACAGTTTTAACAAATTAAACGAATTGACATTTAACAAATTAAAACAGTTTAATAAAAACAAACACAACTATCCTTAACAAACCATAATTGCATGACCAGCTTCCTAAAGGGGTCCCATCCCCCCCCAGCTGATTTCGTCTCTCCCTCCAAACTGCTTGGCCAAAACCCGCTACTGCCCGTGTTAATTTCGTATCCTTATAACTGAGGCATAAATCTAATGGGTCAGCATAAGGGAACCTCGGCTGCACTTGGCTGAGGATCCCCAAGACCGATACCTGCCTAGATGCGTATTTTGGGCGCACAAAAAGAATGTGTCGCACTGTATCAGGAACTTGCATATGACAAGATAAGCAACCTCTCTCTACCCGTGGGATCCCTCTGTATCGGCCCTCCAGTACTGCCGAGGGGAACATTCAAAGTGAAGGCAGGTAAATGCACGCCTCGCTGAAAACTTCACCCAAAGCTCCAAATAGCACTCCTCACCTGGCCGAAGAGCCGGAATTTTATAAGCCGGATTCACCTTCTGCGCGGCTAACATGCTCGCATCAATTTGGGCTTGTTGATCCCTCAATCTCTGTTTAACCATTGTCATAGCTTGCTTAATATTCAGAGAGAGCAGCCCATCCGCAGGGAGCCCCAGCCTACCCAAGACATTTGACAACTTCTCCATCCAGGAGCACAACAGCCCCTCATCCTGTGCCCTCCTCAGTAGGGAGTCTTCTCCCGCTGGAAGTAGAATCGTTTTAAGCCAAAAACGGACTGAATTGCCGGAACTCTCAGTGGGAGATGTCCTGTCTCCAATCTTAGGAAGACCTGTGGTGTTCCCTGCAGGACCCCCAAAATAGCCCTCAGAAACCCATTCTGGATTGGCTCTAATAGCTCTAAAAAATCTGGCCCCCACACCGGGAAGGCGTAGAGTAACTGTGCTATTACCTTGGCCTGGAAGAGACGGGAGGCTGGCGTAATCATCTGGCTCCCTCTGCCAAAGTAGAACCCACGTATTGCATTTGCTACCTGTCCTGCCCGAATCTTGACCGCCCGCCAGTGATCATTCCATCTGAGCGAGCTTGAGAAATATACCCCCAGGTACTGGAATGTATCAACCTGCTGTATCTGGTGGTCCCCAATCCTCCATTCGTGTCTAACCCTGTGTTTCCTTCTTCCAATAACCAAAACCTTAGTCTTCCCGTAATTTATTTCCAGTCCCTCCAGACGGCAATACTCCCCCATTCGTTGCATCGCCCGGCGGAGCCCCACAGAGGAGCATGAAATCAGGGTTGTATCATCGGCATAGAGGATAGCTCCTATCCTATGAGTTCCAATTCGGGGAGGATGTATATCTGCCTCTAAGATGTATTTGGGGAGATTGTTCAAGAAAATATTAAATAGACTCGGGGCCAAAAGGCAGCCCTGTCTTACCCCCTTATCCACCTTCACCATTTGAGACAGATCTCCTTTCCTATTACATCTCACCTGGAGAGTATTATTCTCGTGTAAACGGGAGATCAGTGCCAGGAGCCTCGGGTCTATCTGGCGCTCCCTCAACTTCCCCCATAGTCGCGCCCGACAAATTGAGTCGAATGCCATCCTAAGATCTATAAAGCAAAGGTAAGCTTCCGACCCTGGCCGATCATTCTCTCCACCAAGTGAGCCAGGACCATAACATGGTCCACTGTGGACCGGCCCTTCTGAAACCCCACTTGCTCAGGAACAATAACCTTCTCCTCCTCCAACCAATCCTGGAGTCTGAACAGCAGAAGCCTCGCATACAGCTTGCCGATGATACTTAGGAGGCTAATCGGGCGGTAATTCCCCAGGGCCCTCGGATCTCCTTTCTTAAAGATAGGTATCACTATACCATTTATCCAGGATCTGGGAATCCTCCCAGACGCGTTGATATACGTGAAAATTGGGGCCAAAATTCCCGCCCACCATTCTGGGGCCTCCTTTAGGCACTCTGCCGTAACATTATCCATCCCCGGTGCCTTCCCACTCTTACTCTGGGAAATTAATTCCATCACCTCCTCCTCGTGCACAGGGGGCCAGTGAGGGAAGGAATCAAACTCTCCAACCACTGGAGCCCAACCAACTGGATGAGGGAGTGAAAAAATATTTTTATAAAATCCCTCCCAAATCTCTGACGGCAGCTCAACTGAAGCTGGGCCTCCACTCCCCCCTCCTTGCAGTTGTCTAATACAACCCCAAAACTGCGCGGAGTTCCCGCTTCTAGTCGCCTTATCCAGCCGAGCCCACTGCTGTCGATAAAAAAGCAAGCGTTTGTGGGCCAGCAGTTTGCGATACCTTGCCCTAAAATTTAGGAAGGACAGTCTACTAGCTTCTGAGGGGCACTGCTTCAGAGATAGAGCTAACCTTCTGAGACGGGTGCGTGACGCCTGGCAGTCTTTATCAAACCAACCCCCATCACTCTTACTCAGAGGGGCGGGGGGAGGCATCTCGGGACAAAAGAGGGGTTTAAGGTGAGTGATAACGTAATCCAGACCCACCAGTCCATCGACCTTCCCTGTCTTTACCGCCACACATAATAATTCCAACTCTGGATCTGCCAACAAGGCCCGGAAGTGCTGTGCCACCTTCGGGGACCAGTGGACCCGCCGATACACCATCTGGGCTGATTGTGTGCTCTTCCCTGCCCTAGCCCTTCCCCCTGTATCAAACCCCCTTGAGTCAGCCCAGGAAATCTGCATGGGAAAATGGGCTGAATATGGGCTGGGCAAAACCCTCAGGTCCAAAACCCTCAGGAGTAAAAAATCAGGAAAAATCACATCAGGAAAAAATCAATGGTACTCGACCCCTGGGGGGCATGGAATGTGAAACAACCATCCCAATCCCCCTTCACCCTTCCGTTCAAAACCACCAACCCCAATTCTTCCACAAAATCTTTCATAGGTCTAGCATTTAAATTGGTCACCAAGTCTTGGGCTTTACGACAAGTTACCCCTTGATGAAATAGGGGGCCCTGTCCCACTCTGGGCCCCTGCCAGTCTCCCAATCTTGCATTAAAGTCC
The DNA here is from genome assembly GCA_003113815.1 of Sphenodon punctatus. Classification (NCBI taxonomy): domain Eukaryota; kingdom Metazoa; phylum Chordata; class Lepidosauria; order Sphenodontia; family Sphenodontidae; genus Sphenodon; species Sphenodon punctatus. The sequence continues at coordinate 4,337,606 of QEPC01004593.1, read as the reverse complement.
CCGCCTATAATAAGATAAGCAGTGGGGAACATCTGAAGGCCATTCTCTACCCTGTAACAGATCTCCTCCCAAATGTCTTCATCAAGATAGCTGGAGGCTGAAGGTGGAATATATATATTTCCTAACAGCAACTCTGTTGCTGAGGGGAGTTTACAAAAAGAGAGAGAAAAGTAGGACTTGAAGCTGTTTATTAAAGTTACACATGCGTTAAAAGAATTGGGGGTAACTAATGCCAGTCCCCCACTAGGGTGGCCACAAACTCTCGATGGAGTAGCCCCCGTAGATATAATAGTAAAACCAGGCAAACTCATATCCTCCAACATCCATGTCTCCTGGACCAGGCAGATGTCCCAAGTGCCCAACATAGAAGAGAACCCCACTTCCTGGCAACGTGCCTTCCATCCAGAAATATTCCAGGATGCTATTTTTATGGGGTTTAACTGTAGTTGTCATGGGAGCTCACTCGCCCCACGGGGGCCCCTTTTAGGGTCCCCCTTACTAGAATGGCCTAGATTTTCTCCTTGGCACCCTTCCGAGGAAAGTTGAACGACTGGATCCCGTGACACCAAGCTACCGGGGGGGGGGCTCTCAATGGACTCGTTCCTGTGAGTGCCTCCGCCCTACCCTTAGTCTGACGCCCCCCCCATCTGCTGAATAACAAAGGAGGAGGAGGTAATGAAGGCCTCCTCCATTCCTTCTTTCGGCAGCTGGGGTCCCATGGTCGGTTCATGGGGTGCTCTTGCGGTCCCCTGAATCCCCGCCCTCTTACTGCACGGCCAGATAGGGGTAGGGGAATCCACCTCCACTACGAATAGGCCTAGCGATCTTATCCCTGAGCACCCTTGGTCCGGGGTAAAATCCTGCCTTCTATCTCGAGCTGAACAAGTTAGCCTTCCTGATGACACATCCCTGGGCCTAAGTTGATTTAACTGGGCGCACAACAATTCCAACGTAGAGAGCAGTTGTAATTCTGCCGTACTGCCACTCTTGCACCCACCAAGGGCACTAATGGGGGGGCAGGCTGGAGGAGCTCGTATTAGGGCCTGGGCCGACTGGCCCGGACCAGGGGAAGCCCCCGGGCCAATCTCCATGCTTCCCGAGGACCCAGCCCCCTGGGAGGAAACCGGGACTGCCGACACAGCCCCTCTGATTGAATTTCCCATAGGGGGGTGTGGGCCACACGAAGCAGCGGCACAATTTACTTGCTGATTTAAAAAGTCTACGCTAGCTCCACCTGCGAGCTCCAGACCTCCTACTGGCACCTCCTGTTTACAATGGGTCAAGACATCCCCGGCACTAGTTTGAAAAGTCCTAGAAACGTACACAGATCTCATCTCCAAGGAATCTTTAGCTGCCCATATACACTCAATAATTCCTGGGGACATAAATTTGACATTTATTACTTGTTTGTCCCTAGATATTAATAAATGGTTAACCAGCTTGATATCATGTCTTGTAATGGGGAAAAGTCTTTGTACTGGATGATTTAACAAAAGCCTCAGATGTTTGGCTGTATCCAGAACTGAACTCCAAGCCGGGGGGCGCCTGCCCTCCCAGGGTAATATTGTAAATATCAAATTGAGTGACGACAATTTAAAAAGATCTGCCTGACCTGATAACAAAAGCTGCCTAGGGTCTAACAAGGATTGATTACAATTGGCGGCTATTTGCAAAGATGGAGGTGCATCTGCCAATTGAATTCCCTGCCCTGACAAACGGGGGGGACCTGAATGCCTGTTGGCAAATAAAAGGGCCCATGGTGAATGTGCCCTCATTACTCCCTCTGAACTAGGGGGAGGCACACCAGGTTTACCCCCCCTACAATCTGTATTTGAGAAAAGCATCAAGTCTAATTTATCGTGAATTTGGCGAACTTGAGTACACATAAAACGAACAGAGTCAGCTGTCAATGCCACATGATTAGTAAGGAATTCAGTCAATGAAACATCTCTTGGAGGGTCTCCCGGCCTCCCAGGAGGTTGGTTATACATACGCTGGTGGGAACCAACCTGCGTTGAATGTCTCGAAAGAGAAGGTGTGCCCCGCACCGCCTCAGAAATTGATTGACAGAATGCCGCCTCCGGGAGTGAGACTGGACCCGTCTCGACTTGTGAATCCTCCTTCTGTCGTGGCGCTTTTGCAGGAAAGAATTGATCCAAGCGCCGTTGCTTCAGCAGGTTTTGGACTGGAGGGGGAGTTTGCCGACTGCTCAGGGTGAGATCTCTTGATAGTAGACATAGTTACAACCCAGACAACTTACTTCGTTAATAAAATGAAAAAAAAAAAAAGCAATTCGCCCCGCCTTTGGCCCGCGCCTAAGGCTGCGCGCACAAGGGCGCACCCTTGTGCGCATGGTCCTTAGGCGCGCTGTCTGGGCGCGCGCCTCCAGCGCCGCCTCCGGCAGCTGGGCACTTTTAAACCCCCGGTCAGGCTCGGCACCGCCCCTGCAGCTCCCTCTGGTGTTGGCTGGAGCTGAAACACTGCCCCAAGAACACCATAAAAAGTAAAAGGTATCACACTCCTATGCAAGAAGGTCAGGGGGCTGGAATGTAATTGACTCCTGGGAGGAAGTGGTCAGATGAAATGTCTTTTCCCTGGGTGAGCTGCATTGGTGTGGAGGGCTGGACTAACTAGATGACCCTGGTTTGAGGTCCCTTCCAGACCTACAACTCTTAACTGTGGGTGATTTCAGATGAGACGGGGTGGCATTCACCCCATCCCAGAATCACCCACATGATTCCCCTCCAGGATCACTCTGGCATGTCCAACAGACATGCCGACTGATCCCGGTGGGGAATCGGGGAGGGGGCGGGGCCGCGTGGTGCAATGTGCAGCCGCACGGCCCCGCCCCCCCCATGCTCCCCCACCACCTACCCTCTGGGGAGATGGGCGGGTGCTGCAGCCAATGCGGCCGCGGCACCCACCCGATTTAACCACAGCCCGGAATCCCACCAGGGATTCCGTGCTGTGGTTCCCAGCCAGACGTTACTTTCTGTTGGTTCCTGCCGGGGATCTCTTTGGCCATGCTTTCGGGGATTGTCCGGCGGGGAGACCCAGAAGCGTGGTTGAAATTGACCTCATGTGGGAATTGACCGTGGCGAACATCTGACGGCCGCCTAACAGATGTTCAGGACGCTTTGACCCCATGTGGGTATTGACGGGGGTTCACTGTGATCTCGTAACATCTGAAAATACCCTGTATTTTGTGTGAATACAGGTGGCCTAATGTGGCCACCTTTAGGTGGCCACATTAACAGTTTGTTATAACGTTGTAGTAAAGCTTGCGATTTCAGCCCCAAAGATCCTTTTGGGGTAGTGTGTATTTATTTACCACAGGGTTTAATTTACCCACAGGTGAGTGTTTGTGGATGCTAGGGGTATCGTAAGCAGTCCTCCGATCATTCACATTAATTTACCAGAGTCTTCTGTACTGACTGCTGTGATTACCATTTTGTCAGATGTGATGTTCCCCAACCCCCACTAGGCTATGATGTAAGTTTGTAATAGGTTCATGGTATGTTACCTGAGGGTAAAAATGTCTGAGAGTTTGGGTTACTTTACCCTAGAGTAAATAACCACAAATTGCATGTTTTATGTGGCAATTGGCATTTGACTTTCAGAAAAGATTGTCATAAAAGCTCAGGCCCAGATTTTGAAGTGCTGAATGCCCAGAATCAGGCCCGGATTTTCAAATAAGCTCTATTCCTGTGACAGCATCAAAACAGGAATAAGAGTTTCAAAAGTCCTGAAAGAAGCTTCCACCTGCAGCCAATTTATTTTAATTATTAAAAAAAGGCAAGGTTTGCTTGGTATAGGAGACTTGGGCTCCTTTGAAAATATTTAGTCTCTTTATCTCAGTTAGAGCTGATATGAATATCCCAAGCAAATAAAGAATTTGATGAATTCTTTAATCCATTTCAGCAAAATGGATATGGAGCATTACTCACTTTTAGCTTTGTTTTGTGGTTTCAAAGTTTCGTTTCTGCATTTCAGTGTTCAGTATTTTGATCACAGCAGTTTTTTGGCATCTCAGCACTTTGTTCATGTTCCATTTTTAAATGTGAATGTGATTGTTGTGGGGACCAATCACAATCGCACTCAAAAATTCCACCAAATAGAACTGCTGAAATGTCTGGAAACCAAATACCAAAGTACTGAAGTAACCAAAATACCAAAACAAAGAAACAAAGTTGCTAATTTCACAAAGATGAATTCATGGGAATGAATATGCAAATTATCTATGCAAGGACAAAAAGGCATATCCATTCTAGCCCTAAAACCAGTTATGGGTTTCTGAAATTTTGGAGATCTTTGGGTGGGAAGAGAGTAGCGTCAGCACTTAAGCTGTTCCCTGATAAGATGCTGCCCCAGTTGCTATATGGTGTTGAGGTTTGGGGTATGGCAAATGTAGATCACTTGGAAGCAGCTCAAAATAAAATTCTTAGAACCATTCTGGGAGTCCCTTGAGGTACACCCTCTATCTGGCACAGATCGGTCTATCCACACTAATAGGGATGGGCGAACAGATCGCAGTTTGGGTTCGGCCGTTCGGTTTGGCTGCGTTCGGTTCGTGTGTTCGGGTTCGGCCGTTCGGGTGGATCGCCGAGTTCACGTTCGGCCATTTGGTTCGGCCGTGTTCAGTTCGGGTTCAGCCGTTCGGGTGTCGTTTGTTCGGGTGGATTGCCGAGATTGCGTTCGGCGTTCAGCCTAAAAATATCGCAAGCGCGCGGGAAGCTGGAAATCGTGCCGGAAACCAGAAATTCGTGTGCATGTGGAGCTGTGAGGCGAGTGGGTGTGTGTTTGATTCAGTGGTTGCTTGGTTCGTGTGTTTTGGCTGTGATTGTGTTGGGTTTGGCTGTGCTGTGTGTTTGGGTGGTTGGTGTGTGTTGTGGGTGATTGTTGGTGTGTGCGTTTTTTTTGGGGAAAAAAAAAATGAAGAAGGCTGTTCACATCCTCCAGCTGGGGGCACATTTGCCGGTGGAGGAGGAGGAGGAGGAACAGGAACAGGAACAGGTGGGGGCTGCTGCCCCTGCTACACCTCCCGTGGCACCAGTGGCACTGGCTTCCTCTTCAGATGAGGAGGAAGTGGTGGGCTCTACTGCCATTCCTGCCAGGTTTGTAAACCTTTTTTTTACTTTTAATACTTTTACTTTTAATTCTAGTTGCAATATCTAGCATCCCCTAGCACCCCTGGGAGGGCAGGATTTGCACGTGCTTTTCTTTATGGTTTTTTTTAGTTGCCATCCCTACTAGCACCCCAAGGAGGGAGGATTAGAGGCATCATCATAAATGCA
>QEPC01004593.1:4287170-4313597 GCA_003113815.1 Sphenodon punctatus | reverse complement strand
GAAGCCAGTGGTCTGAGGCAAAAAAGGATGGTGATTGGGCAGGCTGGCTGCTACTCCAAGCCTCTCCACCCCTGGTGCCTGGAAGTCTGCTCCTCAGCTGACTACCCCTTCCTGTCACGTTTGACCTTCCAGTGACACTTTTTTTGCCACCTGAACTCACCCGAACGCGATCCGAACTGACCGAACTGTTCGGTCATTTCGACGTTCGGAATTGAGTTTCGTTCGGTCAGTTCGTGTTCAGATTCGGGTTCAGTCGTCTGAACAGGCCGAGTTCGGGCCGAACTCCGAACTTCTGAACCGTGTTCGCCCATCCCTAAAGAAACTGTTTTAGTTATTTGGGGATCAATAGAGTTTGACTGTTGCAAACTGATTTCCACCTGAGCACCCTGGGGATTTTTCCTGTCTTTTATATTAGGATACCCTAATTCCCCTGAAATAACGGCATCTTTTGCAGCTGCCTCAGTCCAAACCATGTGCTGCTCAGCACCTGTTGGCTTTCCCCAGTTTTTAGTTTAAAGACTGCTCTATCTTCCTTTTAATGTTTAGCGCCAGCAGCCGGGTTCCCCCTTGGTTAAGGTGGAGCCCATTCCATCGGTACAGGCTCTCCATTCCCCCAAAAGTTCCCCAGCTCCTAATGAATCTAAAGACCTCTTCCCTGCACCATCATCTCGTCCACGCATTGAGACTCCGGCGCTCAGCCTGCCTCTGGGATCCTGTGCGTGGAACTGGGAGCATTTCTAAAAATGCTACCCTGGAGTTTCTGGACTTCAGTCTCCTACCTAGAAGCCTCAGTTTAGCCTCCAGAACCTCCCTGATACTTTTCCCTGTGTCGTTGGTACCCACATGTACCAGGACAACCGCCTCCTCCTCAGCACTCTCTAGAATTCTGTCCAGGCGACGTGTGAGGTCTGCTACCTTCGCATCAGGCAGACAAGTTAGCATGCAGTCCTCGCAGCCACCAGCAACCCAGCTATCTACATTCCTAATGATCGAATCACCCACTACCACAACTAGCCTATTCCCAACCCCCTGGGAACCACTTCCTGGAGACATCTCCTCAATGCAAGAGGATATGTCTCCAGAGGGACCTCTCCTCCTTTCAATGACAATGCAAGACCTGACTGTTCTGCCAGAATTTTGGTGAGGGAGTGTGGGAATTTGGGGGCAAGGAGGCGATATATGGGCTACACACAAACCTCCTTTTGGGGACAGCAAGGTAATGCTTGGAAGCAAACCCTCAGGATCTAAAAGGGCTGTTGGGAGTATCAGTCCCCAGCCTAGATCATCATTGGGCACTGGGAGGCGCGCACACCTTAAAGCTGTCGCAACCCACATACACGCAGGGGCCAGGTGAGGGGATGGGGTGAGTGACAGTGCAGGGGGGAAGGAGTGATTGAACCCCTGGGAGGGAAAGGGGGGATAGGGCTGACACACTGAGAACACCCAGGAGCAGTGACCTGTATGGACACGCACAAGGATAGAGACTTACCTGATTCACACCGCACTCACTCACAGACACATCCATCCACACATGCACCACAATCTCCCTCGCACACAACTAGATTCAGTGAAACACAAGAATACAACACGCAGCAAAAGGGGCCAGTCTCATGGGCATGGAAGCACTAATCACCAGCAAAGTCAGCAGGAGAGAGCTTCGTTTATATAGGTCTGGTCTAGGCGGTGCCGCAGTCGCTCTGAGTGCCACGGGGCTCTGAGAGCATCGCTGGAGTGCTTCCGAGTTTGCTCCGTGACGTCGCGTGTGATCGAAGGGGTGGGGCTGCACCTGGCGGCGTGGGGCTGCTAGCGTCTGCTGCAGTGGTGTCCGTGGGGTTTGTCTGCGTCCTGGACCCTACAGGGGGCGCAGGCGACTCGGAGGCATTGGTGGTTCGAGGTGGCCCAGTGTGTGTGTGTGAGAGTGCGGGGTGTGGCACACCCTGGCACCCTCAAGGTCCCCTCCCCCTGGCTGTGATCCTTACAGGGAGATGGGTGATGGGAGGGGGGGATGAGGGTTAAGGTGGGTGGGTTTTTGTATATTTTTGTCTTTGACTTCCCCTAATTTGTATTAGTATGATTTAAGTGTATTTTGTAGATATATTGTATTTATATTATTGTTTTTATATTATATGTTTTGAATTGTGAGCCACCACGAGCTGCCTTGGCAGGAGGGGTGGGATATAAGCTTTTATATAAATAAATAAAATAAGTCAGTAGTGTGGGGACTGGACAATCTGTGGGCTCGGATCCCACCTGGATGCCCCAGCCCCAGAAATGCCTCCACACAGCAGAAGAGATCCTATTCGTGGAGGGCTTCTTTGACCTCAGAATGGTGTCCATGTACCCTGGCACCTCAAGCTGGCAGCATTCAACATCCAGGCTTCTGGCTGGAGGTGATCGGGGTAATGGTAGAACAGAGGGCCCTGAGATAATAGATCTCTTCTCGATGGGAGGAGCATAGAAAGACCCTCCTGTAGTTGGATTATGTCAGAGAACCATGGGTGTGTCAACCACAGAGGGGCCACTAGAATAATTCTGGCCCCCTCCTTGTGAACCCTGCAGAGTGTCTTCACTAGAAGGGGAAAGGGGGGCATAAAGTAGACCTTTCAGCCATGGTTGAGCTAATGCATTTGTGGCTGCTGCTAGAGGGTCCCTGGACCAGGAGAAGAACACCTCCACCTTCCTGTTCTCCCTGGAGAACAGGGAGGTAAATAGGTCCATGTTGGGTAGGCCAAACCTGTTGCATATGAGTTTGAAGACCGCTGCCTACAAGGCCTACTCATTTGACTGAGCAGACAGCAACTCAATCCAACCAATCTTCACATTCAGCACCCCTTTCAGATGGAGGGCTCTGATAGAGGACAGACTGATTTCTGCTCATTGCGTTAGAACTGCAACCTTCTTCTGGAGGGCCCTGGATCAAGGCCCTGTGTGTTGATGTATGCCACTGCTGACACATTTTGGAGTGGACCATCACATGTACTCCTTGGACTAGGTGTCCTGCACACTGGAGGACTAGTCTTACCACCCTGAGCTCCAGCACTTTGATGCTGAGACTGGACTCCTCCTGGGACCAGGTGCCCTGCACTGGCGTAGCTATTGGGGCATTTGGGGGTGGGGGGTGGAGCTAGAAGTCAACAACTGGGGTTGAGGTCCATCGGGGAGCAGGCTGGATGCATGTGGAAAGTTGGAGTGGGGAGCACACCGCGCTCGCCTCTGCCTGGCTCTGCTGTCCGGGCAGCTCCGTACAGTCAGTGCTCGGGAGGACGCTGCCTGGGGATGCGGTGGAGCAGGGGGAAGGAGTCACTCTCACCTGCATCCTTCACTCTAACTCCCTCCACCATCACACCCACTCAGACAGAATCCACACACTCCCTCCACCATGGACCAGCCGTGCAAACAATTCATACGGGTGGCTGTTTCCCCTTCCCCCACCTGGCAGAACCCACCCCCCTTATTCCTGGCTTCTGCTTGACACAGAGCCCCAGACACCATGGCAACATGAATCCAGTAACCCTTCCTGCCCAGGAGATGGTGCAGCCACTGCAGCTGCTAGCAGTCCCCGGGCTACAACGGAGGTGCATATTACTGGACAGGACATGCAAAAAGCTGGAGTTGGCTCTTCTCTCATGGATCACAAAGGGGGCTTGTTGTGCTGTGAGTCAACGCAGTGTTGTATTTCATGTACATGTCCTTTCAGAGCTCTCCAGGGAGCTCCCGGCAGTGCTGTGGGCGGGACTGGGGAGGTGGCTGGGCTGCAGACCTGTCTACTAGCATGGGTGGGAGTCACAGTTCATATGGGCAGGGGATACATGGGCACCTGTCGCCATGCACTGTTTTGGTTTGCCCCGCACAGTGCACTCCAGCTTTTCGACAGTGTCCTGTGAGTGACCCTGAGTGGCCAGTGTGTGGGTCATGGGAGCCCACCTCCCCACACTTCGCCTTCAAACAAACAGCTGGATGTGTGAGTAATATGTGGCCATGCATGGAAGCGTCTCATTTTAAAACACCCAAAATGAGTCACTCCGGATGGGCTGTTTTATGTACCATATCTCTGTTTCCTGTTTAATGCTGCCAGTTATAATTTTTTCCATGGTAAAGTGAAATGTCCCCTTTGTAAAGCCACCACTCACTGATAATAATGGGGTAATAATGATTTCTACAAAGGGACTCCCTCTTGTGATTTATCTAGTCAAACATCCCTCTTGTAGGTATTAAGCAGAGTGATACAAAGTGCCATAATGGGTGTTTTGCACACACATTTCTCCTGCATGTTTGCCATTACATCCTGAACTTTCTGTGTGTCTAAATCACTCACCCAAATCTTAAACATCTGGCTCTTTGAACTTCTGCATAGAACTTCTCCCAGAACTTTTGTGTGTAAAAAGTTCTCCTGGTAAACTGCTTTGCTCCAGGCAGCTATGGTCACTTGGTTTCCGTGGCAGCCCCTCACGTTTACAGCTGCGGCTACTTTAGGCTGCCTCAGGGCAGTGTGTGTGTGTGAAGAATGCACCCAGGAACTGCCTCAGGGCAGTGTGTGTGTGTGAAGAATGCACCCAGGACCTGCCTCAGGGCAGTGTGTGTGTGTGTGTGAAGAATGCGTCCAGGAACTGCCTCAGGGCAGTGTTTGGGTGAGGAATGCATCCTGAACTTACCTGTGGACTTGCAAACCCAGAAAATTGAAAGACCAGCACTTTAAGGTGTGTGTAAAAATGCCCAATGAGGAAAGAGAAAGGACTAGTACAAAGTACTATGTAAATAAGGAAGAAGAGGAAAGTTAAAAAGTCCATTTGATCAGCCTAACTTGAGAAGAATTTTAACTCAAACGGGAGGTATAGCTCCATGGAATTCCCGGTCAAACCAGTTACACTGGGTGTTAACAGATGCAGTGCTGGCCCAGGCTTGGCCTGCTATGGCCTGCCTGGGCCAGCGCCAAACTCCACATGTCTGGTTTGGGCCCGGCCGCCAGATGTGGGCCCGGTTCAAACCCTGGCAGGGTTGGTGGCCAGGCTAGAAATGTGAGCCCGGAACAAGCTGGGCCCATGGTCCGGCTCTGTGAGCAGCCCAGGTGGGCCAGACTGGGTTGATCCAGGTGGGCATGTCTGTTTGCATGCCTGCTCAACCCAGCGTGTTATTGGCAGCCACGACTGCCTGTCATGGTGGGGGAGGGTGTGCCGGTTGGAGTGCGGGGGCGGGGCAGAGTCAGCCAGCTGCGTGTTACTCCCTGCCCCCCCACCCCCTGGCTGGGTCAGGCCAGGGGAAGGTTAGTTTCCATTCCACTGACCTGACCAGCCATTCTACTCTATGGCTGCATGCATATTAACACCCCTTGTCTATAGTTCTACACCCCCAGATTTCTCGCAGACCAATCCTTAATCATTAAAGTCAATGGGAGTTTTGCCATTCACTTTAATGGTGGAGGATTGTGCCCTGAGTGGTGGTTTTCCACCTCATATTATCCCATCCCCATGTGCTCTCTTGTGATTAAAGATAAGCGGGGCGGGGGGGGAGGAGGGGGGGCGGGGCGGGCGGGGCAGCTGAAATCCTAATTTTGTTTTAAAAAAAATGTAAACTTGAACTATATAAAGTTAACCTCTAGCCATTAATGTCTGGGTCATAGCAGCAGTGGATCTGACTAGAGAAACACTACTCTGAGTACTGGCATGGAAGAACCTACAGGAAGGGACCAGGGTGTGTGGTCAGCAAACCTTTACAAACATACCATTTTCATATAAGATGAACGTCTTTCACTAATTTGTCCCCTGCAACTCCCAACCTCACTATTTTTTGTGAATGGCCTGTGCACACATACACATTTCTCTGAATTTTTTTAATATATCTTTCTAGTAACAAGTTAATGACACTTAGAGCAGCAGTCTGCTGCAATTCACAGTGGATCAGACCTTTGCTTCCCAGCTGGATGGCTTCTTTTCCTCAGTTCTGTAAGCCTGGCTTAGTGTAAAGGGAATTCCTAGGAGCTGATGTAACTGCTCGACACAACCCTTCTCCCACTCACACACACACTTTGGAGTCTCTGGACGGTTAAGGGGTGGCCAGGGGAAAGAAGTATGTCCAGAAAACCACTCCACTCTGCTGCTTCCCATCTGCTGGAATGATATTTTGCCAGGGTCGGTGCAACCAGACACCAATTAGAGCAGACCTGAAGTTGCTCTAAGTTATACATGGGAGCTTACTGAGACTGAGGCACATGAATCATAGGATTTCCTGAATCCCATGGTAAAACTTTACCTCATAAGATTTTTAACTTAATATCTAGTTGAACGAGAATTTGATATAGTATATGGCTAAGTAACAAGTGCTAATTCCTGTCATCTTTTCTCAGGTAAGAAAAGACATCTATGGAATGACAATGGAATTACTGCAATAGAAACAGCTCATTCACATGCCCATCACAACAAGAGAATACATTATTTCTTAAAGAGAGTAGTGAATGAGCAACTGGGTTATTCTGTAAGACAGATGATAGGATTGTTTTCATTGAGGAGAATAATCATGCTGAAATATTTTGTGGTGTCACTGGAATCCTAGAATTCTATGGCCGGAAGACACCCCCAGGACCGTCAAGGCCAACCCCATGCACTTACACAGGATTAACTAGACTTAAATCATTCCTAACAAAGATTTATCTAGTCTCCTCTTAAAAATTTCCAGTGAAGGAAACTCCACAACCTTTCTCCACATTTGTCCCATTGCCCAACCATTCGTACAGTGAGGAATTCTTCCTAATATTTAACCTCAATCTGCTTCTCTGCAACTTAAACCCATTTCACCTTATCCTCCTTGTAGGGAAGAACAATTGTTCTCCATTTTTTTAATGGTAGCCTTTTAAATATTTGAAAACTGCTATCCTGTGCCCCTTAGTCTTGTTTTCTGTAGGCTAAACATGCCCAGATACTACAGCCTCCTCTGACTTGTATTCCAAACCCTTTTATCATCTCTGTTGCTCGCCTCTGGATGCTCTCTGATTTGTCCACATTTTACTTTAAAAATGGATGACCACAGCTGGAAATTACTCCAGTTGAGACCTAACCAGTGCAATTATTGTGCCTTGGATACCATGGGTGCAGCCAGATGAGACCAGGAGTGGAGGCTTCTACGTCTTGGGTAGCTTTACCCCCTCCCTGGGCAGCCGCGCCACACAATGTAGTGCATTGTGTGACCTGCAGCAGCCAGATATTCCTTCTACCCCATGGCAAGGGGAACAGCTGCCTGCTATGTGACGCATCCTTGAAAACATTCAGAGGACGCATTGCGGAGCAGCCTTATCCCAACTGGGGCAAGGCTGTCCAGAGCGGGGCAGCCTGTGTGGCTGGGCTCCTTCTGCCCACCGCACGATGAGCTCTGCGGCAGGGCTGTGAGCGACAGGTACCTGTTGTACATAGCCACATCACAGCTGGGGCAGGATTTTGGTCCGGCTGGGGGAGGGAGATGGGCAGGCTTCCCAAGAACCATCTAGCTGGCTCCCTTCATGAGCAGGAAGGGCGACGTTGGGATTGGACCCTTCCCGCTCATGTGGAGACACCCCATGTTTCTCCTGATCTGGCCCCAAATAGTATTTCCCTTCCTTGCAGCAGCATCACATTACTGACTCGCATTCAGTGGTCCCCTATAGACCCCAGTTCTTTCCCAGCAGTGCTATTGCCTAGTCATTTGCCACCCATTTTGTATTTGTGCATATGATTTTTCTTACTTATGTGTAATAATTTGTCTTTATTGAAGACAGTTTGCTACGTTATCAGGATTATTTTGAATTCTAATTCTTTCCTTCAAAGTGTTTACAATCTGTCCTAACTTTTAGTCATCTACAAATTTGAGAAGTATAGTAATCTTCTGTCCTTCATCTAAGGCATTAGGGAGAATACTGTATGACACTGATGCCAAGCCGGGATGGCATTAGGCATTTTACTGTCATAGGGTAGAGGTGAGGAACTGGAAGTCAGATGGGGCAGAGGGCAGTCACTGGGATGGGAAACAGGAACAGGGCACTTCAGGGCCACAGGGGGAGGAGACCCATACTGGGACCCCTAGGGCGGGGCCTGGCAGGCACACCAAAGCCCTCTGCATGTGGGTGAGGCAGGACACACCCATGATCAGAGTGCTCAGACAGGCCTACTGCCCCACCCCCACCCCTCAGGGTCCCCATCCTCCCTGCTGACTCCAAAGTGCCCCAGAGCCTGCAGAAACATACCACTTCCCTTCCCTGCTCACTCTAAGGCAACAAATGTAAGCAAGGCACTGGCAACATTTTGCTGCCTCTTTACATTAACCACCTTAGGCAGCTTCCTATCTCTGTCTCCTGGCCCCAAGAGCGATCATAACAAAGTGCCACATCATACTTTCTTGCAGTTTCACATCAAACCATTCATTGTTATCCTGTTTTAAGTGTATGACTAAAAAACAATAGATAATTCTATATAGTACACAACAGCTCACAGCCTTTAGTCACCAAGTCAAGAGGCAAGATCAGCACAATTTCCCTTTCTTAGTCCTAGCTGAAACAAAACTCTCATTAATGTAGTGGTACTTTTACCTATCAGCATGATTCTCAGACTACACTGTTAGAACCACCTCACTGAAGTGAATAAGGTTGGCGCCAGTGCAGCAGCTTCAATACTATGCTCTGAGTGAGGATTTTGGCATTATTACTATTATTATTATTAACACATGGATGTGAACTAAGGTTTTGACTGCTACTTTAAAAATGAATGGCAGAATAAAAACAAGATGTGAATCCTTAAATAAGCTTGTATATCTTTCTAAAATACATGCTATAATTCAGAGAGAAAGTCTAAGCTTGATTCAGGAATTCCTGAGTGAATTGCTATAATTTATACAATGCAGACAAGATGATCAACAAATAATCAATCTAAATTGTAGGGGAAGAGTAGTTAGGAGGGAAGGGATGCAAGTTTTCCATTTCTCAAAGAGGGATTCTGCTATTCTGCCATAGGGCAGCTCTGCTTTGGTTCAGTAGCTCAAGACACTAGTAACTCTGTTAGAGCTAATCTATGTTGGTTCACTTTGCCTTTCCTTTTCATTAGAGTAGTAATCAACAGTAAGCTGCTTTCAGTTATCTTTCACTAATCCCCATGGCCGGGGGAAGCCAAAACATGAGCATTTAGTGGACTGCGTTGTTAATATCTTGCGGTTTTCCTTCTTAGTGTTTGATGGTGTCCATTGGGATTTATGAATTTCTGTTACAGAGTCCAATACTGCATGATGCTGAGTTTCCACAATACCTGTGGAATTTGTGTGTGTGTGACTGTGCATCCATCTCTGTAGTCTTGAGAAGATCATAAGAATCTCATAATGGGATTTCAGGCTAATATAACAGCAAGGTGCCACTCCATTTTCATCACGCTATCCTATATTATGTTCATCAGCTGACTAGGTCTGTTGCAGGTGCCCTGTCTTACAGCTGAGTGAGAATGGCAGACAGTTGTCTCACCCAAGGCAAGCTAGTGTAAGGCTGGGATTCAAACTCGGGACTCTCGTTTGAAGGTCAAGAGGCTGTTCACTGGACCATGCACCACCAAGAACAAACCCATAAAGAGCCCTCCTCTAGATAGTCACATTGCCTCCATAGCAATGTGGCTCTCTAGGCTGTTTGCTTTAAGATCATTGTAGAGTTCTTTTAACCACAATTAACAATGTTGCTTTTCTAGTAACAGATATATATATGCATTCATAAAGAGGATTTAGAATCCTAAGTGTGACCTCAGCAGTGGAAGAATGACACAGTCATAAAACTGCAGAGAAGATAGTTAAATCTGGCTGTTCAGTTAGTTTCTCAATACATGAACGGTTTCTATCACCATACTAAATTGCATGTTACTGCTAACTCCATAAGGCTAGTGTCTAAGAAAATAAATTATTCACAGAATTTCTTGCTGATGACTGTGAACACTGGGTCCTAGTTCTTTATTACCCACGTACCAAGTTAGAATAGAAAACTAGGTAAGAACAGGTTTCAGCCTTCACTGCTCAAGAGTCCAAAGAGCCATGTGTTGACAAGGGCCATCTCCTGCATTTGAGGGGTCCTAGCCTCTACTCTGATCCTAATGCTTTTCACCACTGAGATGATGTGAAGTGAATTTGTTTGCTCTTATTGGCCTGCTAAGATTTTCTCTGTGTACGGGAGCTCTCAGTTGATGTAAAGCGGATTAACCAGCTCCTGTGCCATCTGCCTTATCAGGTATAGGAATACTAGGGGGCATATCAGAGTGAAGTAGGGTACACCTGCATTCATTGCACCAATTCTCAACTGTAAAGCAGTGCCTGCTGGTGAAGGGATACGCTAACATATTTGAGGGCCAAGACAGCTTGCGAATTAGGGAACTATAACTGTTTCCCTGATGCCCCCTTCCACTTTGACCAGAAGGGAACCTGGGCTGCTTCTTTGTTACAACCCTGGGTGGTTTACTTTGTTTGTTTTATTTCAGGCAGCATTTAACACGACAAATTAAAAGAGCCACTGAAGCCAGTGATAAAGGCTTTTGGTATTGTTGATACATATTGGTATGTTAGAGTAACACTTTCCTTTTAATTTTTCCATCATGTGTGCACAGATAACTGTGTTCTTTTCCCTCTCCCCCTGAGGCTAATGCATGCCATAAATCCTTAACCTCTCATACCTGATTAGCTGAGGGATCCATTGCTTCATTCCCATAGTTTGTAGAGGATTAGTAGGCACATCAGTTATACATAAGTGTATGTGTGTTCTTGTGTATACAAAGTGTGCATGCATATGGTATATAAAACGCGATCATTCTCTCTCTCTCTCACACACACACACACATTATATTGTGTTTGGCTTATATATAAACCCTCCTTTTTCCCCCCTAAGGCCAGACATTCTGCAAGTTAGATCTAGTTGTAAGGGCTGCACAGTCATATTTTGGCTGATGGGAATGCACTATATAATGCAGCAAGAGGCAAACGGATGGCCATAACAGGTGTTTTGATACAGTGCCAAAAGTATGAAGAACAGCCTTTTCTGATCAGATATCTCCAGGACCAAACCACCTGTGAATATTTAGCAGGTTATCTCAATAAGCTATGCTTGGTTTAAAATCTTGGAGAATTTATTATGGCAATCTCCATCTTAAGCAGAAATAGAAAGCTACATCTTTTCCCAACATTCTTTGGAGACAGTGTAATGTTTAGCTATTCTATTAAACAAATTACTTTTTTATTATATTACATTAGGATTTTTTTCAATATTAAAGAAATCCAGGGAACTTTCAGATAAGGTTGGAAGTTTGGTTTTCACAGTAAAAGTAAAACCAAGCAGAGGGTAATTTACTGAGGCAAGTTTCAGAGATGATTAAGCGTGGGCAACAGGGTTGCTACCTGTGGTGGGGTTTTTATCTGACACTCTCTCTCATAGGCCTAAATGGAAGTGTCAAGTTTAAAATGACTGAAGGCGGCAACACTAGTGGGCAAAGATCATGTTTTTTGCCTTTCCAAAAGGTTCATGGAAATAATTGTCGCTGCATTGACAAAACTACAGTAATGCATAGGGCAATTCTGAAATGTTGAATCTGTAAAATGAAAGTCTGATCCAATGCTGTAGAATTTTATATGTTGAAGTAGGAAACCTATTTAACTATCAGCAGTTTATGCCACGCTAAATTCCCCTCTAACTGCCAAAGTGCTTTGCCCTAATGATCTTCTGATGATAGAGCTGTGTGTAAAAATAATAATAATCCTGCCACTGGGTGGCAGTGGGGAGGAAAAATCACATTGCCAACTGCTTGGCAGTGGCAGAAGAAAAGCAAAATGTTTTGTCTTTCATCCATTAGAGTGTTTAAATAATTTTGTGAGTGAAAAGTTAAAGCCTTGCCAGTTAGTACATAGAAAAGTTCCTTTGCTTTTAAATAGTTGGAAAGTTGATTAATTTCTACCTGCTGGGTGTAGCCCGTTTCTGATACTATCTTGTTGCTTTCATGTCAGCTGCTGTGAACAGGATGTTTGTCTCGCAATGGTGCAGTAACTTGGTTCTGTCTTTGGCATCATGCAAGACAAGCTGTCATCTCCATTCTGAACACTTCCTTTGGGCATGAATTAGTTTGTTTTGGGGCAAATACATGGTACTTAACAAACAGGCCAAAATAATGTTCAGTCCTTACAGTGTAGTTCTCGCGCTGTTTAGAGCCAGCAGTAGCCCTTAGTACAGCTGATATAAGTCACATGCCCTTCTATGGGACTTGCCTTGGCATTAATGGCTAGGAATGAGGGGAGAGCAACAAAGATGATACAAGGACTAGGATGCCTATCGGGCGAGGAAAACTGAACAAACTGGGAAGACTAGGGGAGGGGAAGCAAGGGGGGAAACTGGTAGTTTTAAAACACCTACATAGTTGCTGCAAAAAAAGACTTACCCACTGCCACAGAGACAGAACAAGAGAGAATGCAGGGCTAATCTTAGAATGTGTGACTCCCAGCAGGGAAGAGCCTGGGGGATCTCTGGGGTGGGGAAACCAAGGGGTTCACCATGGGAGGGGGTTGGATTGCTGGGGCAGGAGTAGGTGGCTGAAGGCAGGGCTCATCTGATTGGGGTGGTGGGATGGTGGTCGCTCTGAAGGTGAGGAGATCCTGCCCTGCACACTCAGAGTGCTCCTTTGGACTTGCCGTGGCCTGCCCCCTGGTGTCTCAACACACTCTGCCCTACAGTTGTATTATATGCATATTTTTAGAGAGCGCTTATGAGAAATACAGGTTACAGGGCTGCCTATGCAGCCCTGCAACCTGTATTTCTCATAAGTGCCCTCTAAAATTTGCATATATAGCAACCCTACCCTGCCCCCAACCCTGTCTTTCATTCCATAGAACCAGCGCATACCACCTCACCGTCCCTACCATCTTGGATTCCCCACCCTGGAGTGTGCTGCCTTGCATGGGACTATGGGTGAAAACAGACATGACGCTAACCACCCTTGGTGGTTATTTATGCATGCTGCAGGGCTATATTGGTGCCCTATGCAGCCCTGAAACATGCATAAATGACCACCGAGGGTGGTTAGCGTCATGTCTGTTTTCACCCTGTGTCTGCTAGGTTGCTCCCACCTGATGCAATGGCAGCATGAGGAGAGCAGCTGCCCTGTTTGCCCCACCCAAAGACCTGCCTGGAGACTGTGGAATCTCCTTCCTTAGATGTTTGTTTTCTAAAACCTGCCAAACAAGCATCTGCCTGTGATGCTGTAGGTATAGGGCATTCTGTATTAGAGCAAGGGTTGGTCTAGATGTCTCTTGAGTTCCCTGTAAATGGGATTTTGGGGATTGTATGGGATTTTAAAGATATTTTAAAATCTGTTGATGGGGTTTGTATTTTTAAATTGATTTTGTGTGGAATTTTATTATTGTATGTTTTGATGTTGTAAGCCACCCCGAGATACCATAGGCATGAGGGGGCAGCTGATAAATAAATAAATAAATAAATAATAAATCAATTCTACATTTACAGAATAGGCAAAGTTATTGAATCATCTTACCCTTTTGAAGGACTGATTCAGAATAACCATAAGGAGTTTTTTTCCCCTCTATTGAGGCTTGGTTTGTTCATCATCAAGGAATTAAAATGGAGATCAATATTCACATTTGCATTAAAGAATGTGCTGTAGAGAGGGAGGCTTTTCTTTTGTGTATGGTGTAATTTTTCAGGAAGCCCTTGTGCCACGGCCAACCTTGAATGACCATGATTTGAACTTTATCCCAGGATAATACAGCAGCCTTTCTCTGGATGAGGCAGGTTAACATTTCTGGTCATTGCTGCTTCAGTTAGAAAAGACAGCTCCTGTTTAATAGGTCCCACATACCATTTTGCACTGTCTGCAAAAATGCCATGGCTGGCTACACACATTTAAGAAATGAGAGGTTATTCATGAGAAGAATATACTGGGGGAGAATAATGATGAAATTTGAAAAGATTCTAGGTATAAAACTACAGACTCCACAAACCTCATGTCTTGTAAATGACACCTGAGCTAGAGGAGATATTTCCAGCCTGAACAAAATCTGGCTGGGAACAGAGAGAGTGTGATTCTGTGAGAGGGGAGAAGTGACACGCTGCATCCAGTGTCTTAGTAGTGATGCTGCTTTCAAGATCCGTTGCCTATCAAAGGGCAATATTCAGAATACTAGAACAGAGCAAGCTGCTTGCTGACATTTAGTTATCTTTTATTATGTGTGTTTAGTACAAGGGATAGAGAGATGAACTGGTAGGTCATTTAGAAACAAAGAAAGTTGGCCAATTCAAAAACTTTCCCTTTAGATTTCTTTGTTGTTAATCCATGATGAGAAAGGAGTTTGTATATCGGAGGTGATGTTGGTGGGGAGAGTGAGGGAGGTAGTGGCTTCCCTGATTGGGGGGCTCAGCAGGTCCGGAGTCTGGGGGTGATATTGGACGCGGATCTCCGCCTGGAGTGGCAGGTGGAGGCAGGCGCGAAGGCTGCTTTCCGCCAGTTGCATCTGGTGCGGAGGCTGCGTCCGTTCGTCTCTGGCCCAGACCTGGCCACCCTCATCCATGCCTTCATCACCTCGAGGCTGGACTACTACAACATGCTCTACGTGGGGCTTCCCTTGTTCCTGGTTCGGAGGCTGCAGCTAGTGCAGAATGTGGCGGCTCGTCTCCTGACGGGGACGGGTCGTCGGGAGCACATTACACCTGTGTTCCGAACTCTGCACTGGTTGCCAATAGTGTGCCGAGCTAGGTTCAAGGTTTTGGTGTTGATCTACAAGGCCCTTCACGGTCTGGGCCCCTTGTACCTCAGGGACTGCCTCGCCCTCCACGCCCCAGAGCGGCTCCTTCGGTCCGCCGGGGGTGCCTTCCTGGAGGTCCCCCGTGTAAAGTGGGGGGCCACAATGGAGAGGGCATTCTTGGTGGCCGGGCCACACCTTTGGAACTCCCTTCCAGAGGAAGCTCGCCTGGCCCCAAGCCTGTTGACATTCCGGCGAAGCTGTAAAACCTGGCTGTTTTTATCTCCCCTACCCTATTTATTGTTTATGTTTAATTGTTTCCCAGGCCCTGTTTTAATATCTGAACTGTATTTTGAAGTATTTTAAATTGTTTTATATATTTTTATATGTATATTTTTTATTGTTGGAAGCCGCCCCGAGCTGTTTTCAGGAGGGGCGGGGTATAAATGTAGAAAATGAATAAAATAAATAAATATCAAGAGCTGCAGATTGCAGGCCCAAACTGCTAATCGGAGGCACGTGGTTATATAGTCCTACTAGTATTGTGGCATTTCGTAGATTCACAGGGTTTGAAGGGGGCAGCACTATGTGATACCCAGATGTAGCCCTGGAAAAGCAGGGTGCAGAGCCCTCTGTAGCTTCCTGTGCCATGGAGCCCAGTCCTGAGGTTCACTATTCTGCCTCGCAGTGAGAGTGCCGGGTGTGGAGTAGAGGCATGGTGCCATGTCCTCTCTCCACCACCCAATTCTGCCATGTGTGCACGGTGCATTCTCACCACTCACAGGTGCTATTATTGCCTTCTGGTAGATAGAGGCAGAAAACTAGGGGTGTGTGGGTGTGGTCGGACAGGAATAGATCAGCTAATTGTTGTGTTGGGCCTCCTAGGACTTGGTCCGTGTGGCAAAACGCCAGTAGGGGGTGCTATACAGTTGAGACACCCGCCTCACTGTGTTTCTCCGAATCTCTGACCAGGGGTTCCCACAGCTGGCAAACCCCTCAAAACCCTTGATATTCCGCTGCCACCACCTGCGTGTTTCCCCACGGGCATTCACATCACTCAGGAAATGTGAACCCCCAAAAGGCATAAGCCTTACAGCTTCCCAAAAGCACTCCCCTTTCCTGGCACTCTGTTCCTGGCATTTCCTCCTCTGTGTTGTAGGCCGATCCCCAGAGCTACCCACAGGAGGCTTCCCTTGGTTCCAAAGCTGTTGCCTCTTAGCCAAATAGGTAGATTTTCCCCTCTTTCCTTGCCTTAGTAGCGAGGCTTGGCCACCGAGCCCAAAGGAGGCATTTAATGGTCAGCCAATAACACACACACAAACACACACACCCAGTAGGGTAAAAAGAAAACGTAGACTTTACTAATACATATAAAAAGGAATAAAAGTATAGAACGAAGGGGTGATAACCCTTTGAGCAATCAGAGTCAGTCCTGTGGACATAGTAGCCCGTTTGGAAAGTGTCTTCCTACAACTGTAGCTGAGGTAGCTAGCAAGGTACTCACACTAGTTCTGATCAGGTCTCCACAGGGGATGGTTTTCCTATGGGGTCCAAGTTCTTCTTCTGGCAAGGCCAGAGTTACTGTTAAGCCATATAGTCCATGAGTGCCTCCAGGAAGGGAGGTCACCAGCCTAGCAGTGTCTGCTAGAGATCGCAGTCAGTGAGTCCAGAGAGAGAGTCAAAATGCGTGCGCTGGTCCTTTTAAGGCATCCTTGACCTTCGTTCTGATTTGTCCAGGAGGGTCAGCTGGCTGCAGTCCAGCAGCCCCTCTCCTTCTATGATTTGATCATTCCACATCACCTGTCTTAGGTGTAGAGTTTCCCCCCCTTAGGAATTTCAGGAATGAGGAAGTCCTGAACAGGTGCTTGTTGAGGCCTGGGCTTTGGCGGAGCCAGGTTTGCAGTTTCAGCGAAGGGGGGGGGTCAGAGGGGTTTTTGTCAGGGCAAGGGCATTTTTCCACAGTCCACACCAGGGAGTCTCAAGATGCATTTTCATTACCTATGAGATCAATATTTCAAGACAGTTAAAATCATTTAGTCTGACCTCCTGCATAAGGCAGACCAGTAGCAAGCCTCAGATTCCTGGTTCAGCCCCAGCACTTGTTTTAGAAAGCTGTTCTGTTTGGATGGATGTTTGTATTTCAGTCCTTTGAAAAGAGAGACAGAGGGTTGGCCTTACCAGAGGGTAACCCGGGGTAATCATCATGGGTCCTGCCATTTTCTCTACTTCCAAGGGCCCCTTATTGGCCCCTATTTTCACCAGGGCATGATGTGGGGCCCCCACTCCCTCCGAGTGGGGCCCCAAATACGACTGCTTGTAGGTCGGTACCTTGCTAGTATCTCATAGATTCTCAATTTGCCTAAATTAAAGGGATGATGAAAAAGGATAATACACCCATGTTTAAAATATGTTCTTAATTTTATCCTGCGTATGTTCCTTATTTTGGACACTGAGGCACATGTTGTACATTCAGTGGAGTCCATTCTTTAATTTTACCTTTTCTACTTTGTAACAGAATGATCAGAAGTCAATAGCATATTAAACTGTACCCAGCAGCAAAGAAAGAAAAAAATCAGAGTTACTGCAGCAATAATACATCTATTAGCTAAACATATTAGTCACAAAAACAACAGTTTACATCACTTCCATGAGTAACTTTTACTTGTGAATGGTGTGCCCAAAGGCATAATTATTCTGGTGAGTTCCACAGCTGATTATGTTTAACTGAGAAATAGCAGTGAAGAGGTAACTAGATGAATGCTCCTAGGTTCCTCTAGTTGAATGTCTCTCTTCTACACTTGCTAATGAGGTCATCCATTTACTTTTCTGTGGTGTCATAACTCAGTTTTTCAATACTGTTGGTAAATGTGCTGATAAAGCTGTGCATTTTCCTTTTCAAGGACCTCATCAAATAGCTGGGTTTTCATTTGATTTCATTTTCTCAATTAGTAGTTCTTAAACTAGGTTATTTTTTTCCCTATTAATAACTCTTTGTTAGATCCAAGAGTGAATTCTACAGAGTAGAATAACCTGGCTTTGATGTAAATTGAGGAAAAAAATCAATCACACAGCAGCTGAGACAAATCCCCTTTTAAAAAAAACATAAAACATACAACAAAGAACCAATTTATGAAGATTCTATACAGTCTTTATGCTCAAAGTAAAATTCTATTATTCCTCATATTAAATTGAAGGGAAATCATGTGTTACTTAGACCCACTCAGAAGGTGTTTTTTTAATGTAGTCTGAGGCCTGAGGTTTCTGTAAATTGCTCAGGGGGCATAGCTAGCCCCCGGGCAAGTCCAGGATTAAAGATACCTTTGCCACCCCTTCCCACATGAGTCCTGTGCAGTGGAGTAACAATGGGCATCTTTAGACATAACAAAGATCAGGTGTCAAAACCCCTAAGCATGTGTTTGGCTGTTGTGTGACAGCAGCACCATAACAATCCCAACACCAATTTGGCCACTCGTTGAACAGGTGATGCGAACACCATTGGATCACAAGGACAATTTGCGTGTTTCGCCTGAACACATAGCCAATGCTATGTCTAATGATATTGCATGGTGTGTTAGCAAGTACAACACAGGGAATGAGGTGGCAGTGCTTGTGTGCTGAGATTGGGTGGTGAGCAAAACACCGATTTGCCCCAAGATGGGCTGTGTGTCTAAGCAGCGCCACATGGTGATCACACAGCCAAACCAGTGTTCATATCAAGGTCAAAACACATATTCAGACACTCATTGATGTTATGTCTAAAGACACCCATAGGCCCAAAATGAGGGCAGACAGCTCTGCCCTGGGATCTCCCATAGTTCCACTCCCTCAAATTAAGGAGCCAAAATAAAGGAAAACTAAAATTTAGGCAAGTACTATCTCCTGCATCTCAAACTTGGAGGGGGGTGGAGTTTGAGGCCTTTGGCTGGGGGGGACATGAGGGGGAACTGCCTCTCCCCGTAATTTCTTTTGCCCATCTATAGAAATAAGATGTGTTTTCTCCTCAATTCCTTAGTCTGAAGAAGTTGCTTGCTTTGTTATGCAGTCTGCCCTGCCCCCTTATGCCAATGTCCTAGCTTTGGGTTGTTCTCTCTCCAACTCTGTTTTTACACTGTCCTGATCCTGTGGCAAAACCAGCTTGGATGGACCCAAAGCTGAGAGCCTGATCTAGAGCTAAACTTTATCAAAATTCAGGAGTGTTTGGTCATTGTTGGCTAGTTGCTCTTTATATAATAAAATAATGTGAGGAAACCACTTGGACACAGCTGGGCCTCAAATAACAGTTGGTTTAACTAAAACAAATTCCAGTCAAGGAATAACTAGATATATAGCTGCTCTGGGCTGCATTCTAGCAGCTTGTAAACATGGAATAGAAGATGCTCCACTAGGAGGCTCTTGGGCTACATAAAGGACATAATTACCCTGTTACTTTGTACTACAGACCAGTGTAGGTCTACTGACCAACACGCACTCCCACCCCACCCAGTCACGGAGCTTACCAGTAGCAGGGGTGGCTGCAATTTTTGCTACTCCCTTCAGTTTGCTGCCCTAGGTGGCTGCCTGTGCTGCCTCTATGGTAACACCAGCCTAGACCTAGTCCACTTTCTCTCAGAGCTGGAATGTGTTTAGGTGCTAGGCTTTGGCTGAGACCCATCTGCAAGTGCAAACACTTTGAGACTGTGGACCTTTTGCTATACCCAGGACATGAACCATTTCTGGCAGCGGGCCAAGGACTTGAGGTGCAGATTTAAAGAGATGCGGGACACCAACTTCACCTCTGACCATGGGAGGCAAACACTGCCCTATACAAGCGCCTTGACCAGTTCCTCTGTGTGGATGGAGTCATCAGGTGTTTTTGGACATGACGCTAACCCCAGTTTAACCACACTTGAACATTTCTTATGCACGTTGCAGGGCTGCATACGGCATCAATACAGCCCTGCAACATGCATAAGAAATGTTCAAGTGTGGTTAAACTGGGGTTAGTGTCATGTCTGAAAACACCCATCGTTGCATTCTGCCTGTATGGCTGCACTTTTGTGAAAGGCCAGAAGTGGGTGTGTAGGGGAGTGGCTTGGGGCCACCCTGCTCTTTTAAGGACAGAGGCTGGCTCACCAGTGCTGGGCCTTTAAGTAGGGCTGCCAGACACATCAAGGGTGGTCTAGGTGAGATCCAGGACACATGTTGGGAAGAGAGGAAGGACACTTGTGTAGGGAACAGACCGACACCCCCACCCCCCACCCCTTAGGACACTCGAAAGTGAGCTTCTCTTAGCTCAGAGAACTAAACGCATCACATACTTCCCCTTAGCTCTAGATATATTCAGTGAGTTAGCAGATTCATTAGCTCACTGTTGAAGATAGCTCAAGGGAAACAAAGAGATAATTAGTACTCTTTCCCTTAATTTACTCTCTGTTCATGGTTTCAGCCTTCCAAGCACGACATACTGTCTATATGTCCAAGGGTGGATAACTTAAACAAGCTATATTTGTGAAACCAATGTTCTATAGCAATAAGTTCTGTGCCTGTCACTCAAATAACAAGTTCTGTAAGCACTTTATGTAAACTTTTCTCATTATCATATTCATTACCATATTCATCAGCTCTATAGTGATGTATTTTTACACGTGCTTGTAGATAAAAATGACTGACTGGAAACTCCTCCCTTGCAACCTTCCTTTCTCTCTCCCTTGTGCGTAACCAGGGTTTCCAGACTTGGTCTGTTAGCAGCATATCTTCCAGGCTTGTCTTTAAATAAACTTTCTTCCTTATTGGCAGCACTTCAAGCCTCCAGTCCAATTCCTGGGCAAGGGAGGAGGAACTGGGCCAGACTGAAGGAGTGGTTATGGTGGGTAGGGGTATCGTGGACCTGGCGAGGGACAGTAAAGGAGTGAAGGGCATAGAGAAATCAACCATCACTATTTGCATCACCTCTCACCACCCCTGGCTGCTATTTTGGCTTCCACCCCCTGCCAGCTTGTCATGGTGCCTTGCCACCCACTTCCTGGGCCTACCATTTCCATCCTGTAGAGGTGTTTCCCAGAAATTTTCCTGCTCCTCCTCCATTCTCTCCTGGGCCTGGCCACCTGACAAAACCATAAACAATAAAAACCACAAATCAGATAGCAACAAACAGAAAACTTTATCATGCATCTGTGTAAATGGAAACACCCCCACTCCTGCCCCTCTAGGTGCATTAATTTACCATCCTCCTCTGCTTCTTCTATAAAGGTGGCATCCAGGTCTTCCACGCCTTTGCCCAGAACCTGTGGTGGATCCTTGAACAAGGGCTGGCTCTCAGGCTCAAGGAGAAACACCATGAGACTCATGGTGTCCATGTCCACGTCGACCTGTGCTGGCTCTGGGGTGGGGTCAGACATGGAGGAATGTCTGCTGGTGGTCGCAGCTTCTGTGGAAGGAGTGGGAACAGTTTCAGCAGGGATCCATATTCATGGTGGTGGTCCGCTACAGTTTGGAGAACCACGGAGGAAAACCCCTTCCTGTTTGGGTATTCATCCTTGCTATGGGATGGGCAGATGATGGCAATCCCTCTTCTACGGGCTGCCGGCAGTGCTTACCCATCTTTTGCAGCTTGTTCAGAACGTGGCAGCTCAGCTGCTTACTGGTTTAGGCAGTTGTGTTTATGTTATAGTTATACATTTTATTAAGGATACTGGCTCTCGCCATGATCCACCACATTCAGCACCGTGTTTATATTATACCTGCCCTGTGTTCTCTGCATTGGTTGTCCGTGGAGTGATGAATTGAGTTGAAGAGCGTGCTGGTGGTTTTTAGGGCCCTGAACTGTTTAGGCCTTGGCTATATTTGAGACCTGCTTTCTGGAACCTCACACTGATGGGTATCTGCATTCAGGAACCACCTGCCATTGAGGGTTCCGCCGTCACATTCAGCAGTCCATCAGGTCTTTGCTGTGGCAGGCTCCTCAGTGTAGAACTCCCTCCCTCTGGATGTTCGTCTCAGTTCCTCCCTTCTTACCTTTAAACCTTAAAACATATTTATTTTCTTGGGGGAAACAAGTGACTTGGGATATAGGGAATGTAAACCAACTGAAGGAGAGTCTGTTGCCCTATATGAGGTTTGGAGAAGCACAGAGTGCCCTCATGAGTGGGGATGTTTTCCACTCCAGCTGTATGGTAATACAGAAGATGATAGAGCGGGGGTACAAGACATGTATGTTTGACTGGGGGTTTTATGTAAGCCGAGAGGGATTTCCAGCACCACGGCAGGTGCCAACCAAACAGAACTGTGTCCTACTACATGCCAGTGCATCACTGTGAGCCATGGATGCGAGAAACTGGGTTGACAACATGCAAAGACTGATTGCTTTCAATTTCAATTTTTACTTTTGCTTTCAGTTTTCACTATAGGCAATCAATAAAGTATGTAATTTGCTCAACAAACTTAGCATTATGTGCACAGTAAAGATTATTTTCCAGCTGCCAAATGCTGGCAGGTATAAACCTAGGTATGAGCCTCCATGGGTGGTTGGGGACAGCAAGCACTGGAAAGCCTTCTGGAGTCATAGCCCCAAAGAAAGAAACAGCTGGTGAAGCTTTTATTCCCATGGTTTGACGCAGCTGTGACTCATCATAGCGGGTGGAATACTGAGAAGGGGAGGGTTGATGGGCGGAGCATGGTGGGGAAGAATGTCTTCCCATGTATTAGGCTTGTCACACTAAACCTGTGAGTGGGGGCTGTTCGAATGCACAAGAAATACACAGAGAGAGCTTCCCGTTGATGAGGCTCTACATGCTAAACATGTGAGTGGGGCTTCACGGACCGAACCTGGACACCAGGGGCCTATCGTCCCATTTGTTACCACCATTTAACTCACTTTTAAGTGTGGAAGCAGTCTTATTTTAAAAAAATTAGAACCTTTCTAGTGATTCAGATATGAACCTTTATTCCAAATGGGGATCTGTGCTACCCTGTTCCCATTGCAAGTCTTTGCAAGATTGGTTCAACTCACTCTTCTCCAGTTTCTGTTGGTGGGGAAAGAAGGTCTTCTCCAGCTCACTGCTGCTGCACTTGCCACCTCTCCACACTCTCCTCCTGTGGGACACCTCCAGCATCAGTCATACAGGTGTTCCTTGTTACAGGGAAATTAACTACCAGTGTGAGTAGTCCCATCCACAATTTGTAGTTATCCCTTTTGGAGGCATGTTTACTGGGGCGCAAGAGTCACAGTCCCAGCTTCAACCTTGCTCCACGGCACTCTTGCCTGCCATTACATCAACCTCTGGCTTGAACCCTGGGCAGCGGAGTCCACGGTCCCCCCTAGCATGGCATTACATCACTGCATGCTTCTCCCGAAGGACCTGACCCCTTCTTTGGACCTGGAGACTAGTCCTCCTTCTTACCCCAATACTCCATCATCTCCACCTAAGACTCTTCCCCTCAGGGCCCTCCTGAACCCCTTGCCCATCTCCCTAGGGTGGGGTCAGAGCTCCCACCTACCTCCCCCACCAGGGATAGCTCCCCCTGGCTATGGAGCTCCTCGCCCTAACTCAGCTGCATTCAGGTCATACTCCTAGGCTGGGCTTGTCCTCAGTCTTATCAAGCCAGAGCCTGATCACGTTACCCACCCATCTGGTCACATGATCCCCCTTAGAGGCTTGACTGCTGAAGAAGCATAGGTGACTTGCGGGGGGGTGGGGGAGGTACAGGGAGACATGCACCCCCCTCAGATTTTTGAAAGTCCTATAGAACCTCTCCCTCCTCCTTATTGGCAGGTACTGGTTGCCTATGGAGAAGAGCAATATGAAAGTCTGTATATTAGCATAAATGGAGGAGGACACTCAAAAAACAATATTCATGCCACGGTAGTGGCACTAATTGAATCCATATTCAGTCAAGGGGAAGGGGAGAAACTGAAACATCTTTGGTAGGTAATGTGCAAATATGTTTAAGCATATTATTTTCATAGCTCCTAAATATTCTCCTGCTGTGGATCACTTTTTCAGATCAAAGTGCTATTGTAGCACTTTTCACAGGAAAAATTAGGTCAGCCAGAGAAACCAAGATAAACATGCCGCAATGTGTGTGATGTTACATGCAACTGCTTGTTTACATTGCCACTGTTTTGAGCCTGTGTTGTTTATTTGTGCTCTCTGAGTGCATTTGTTAATACTGGATCTTCCCCTCATTATGTGCAGCCCCTGCTGCCTTCATCTCTCCGGGTAGCTTTGCAGCTTGCTTTGATGTCTGTTTGTGACTTCTCATATTGAAGGATCACATGATAATAAAAGATGTGAAGTAGATATGCAGAGCTAAGAGAGGTGATTTTTTAATGAGTTTAATTGTTTTTTAAACCAACAATAACAAAAAACACTTCTGTGAACTCTAAGATTGTTGTCAAGGTCTAAAATGAGCAGCAGTATCACTGCTTGAAGACAGGCTGAACCAGCTTTGGCTAGATCAGTGGTGCAGAACTGTGATGCTTTTACTAATTATCTGGCAAGCAGTAGATTTAAACATGGGTGCACTTTTATCTGAAAAGCAAGTCTATGGCATCTGCAAGATAGCACAATGCTGCACTTTCTATTTGTCACCAGAGCTTCAACACCAGAACTGTAATGAAAAATAGATTTGAAGTGGAAGAGTATTCCAGGTTGACATACAAGTGAGCAGTCTCTTCTAATTCTTTTTTTCTTGATATCTAATTTCATTCAAGTTTTAAACTTGCTCTAATAATGGACTTTAAGGTTAGGATTATTTCCCTCAAAGTACTTAATTTGCCTCTAACTCTGATTCTATTAAAGGCGGAAATATAATTCCCATCAATTTTTAATGAAAGCAGAAGCTGGCCAACTTTTTTTTTTTAAAAAAGTAATTCTGTGCAGCAAGCTTGCAAATTATTTATTTATTTATTTATATTTATTATAAATATTTTTACCTGTCCCTCTCGCTCAAGGCAACTTGGGCCAGCTCACAGCTAAGTTAAAAATACATATATAAAATACAATATACAAATATATACTCATAATAACAAAAATTAAATTAAAATTCACAGCAATCTATAAAAAAACATCCCCTCCCTATCCCTTCCCCCTCCCCCCCGCCAAACGCCTGATGAAAGAGCCAGGTTTTACAACTTTGTTGGAAGGCAAGGAGTTCTGGGCTGAGGTGGACCCTCGCTGAGAGGGCCTTCTAAAGTGACGGTGCGGTTTCCGAGAATGCCTGCCTGTCCATTAGCACGGGATAGACCCGCCGATAGTGCAGGACCTCCAGGAAGGCATTCCCATACGACCACAGGGGCTGCCCAGGGGGTGAGGCGATCCTTCGGGTAAGCAGGGCCCAGACCATTTAGGGCTTCAAAGGTTAGGACCAGCACCTTGAATCGGACCTGGAAAACAATGGGCAGCCAGTGCAATGCTCAGAGCACTGGTGTGATGTGCTCCCTGCGGCCCGTCCCAGTCAGCAGACAGGCCGCAGCATTTTGCACCAGCTGCAGCTTCTGAACCGTCACCAAGGGCACCCCCATGTAGAGTGCATAGCAATAATCCAGTCTCAAGGTGACGAATGCATGGATGGTGGTGGTGAGGTCTGAGTCTGAGACATATGGGCAGAGCCTTCTCACCAGATGTAGTTGACGAAAGGCGCCCCTGGCCACAGCTCACACCTGGGAGTCCAAGCGCAGCTGCGAATCCAGGAGCACTCCCAGACTCCGCACAGATAGAACCAATGGAGGGCGAACACCCTCAATGACAGGAGTGTTCTCCTTCCACAGCTCACCAACCCCACCACCAGCATCACCTCTGTCTTATTGGGATTGAGCTTCAATCAGCTTGACCTCATCCAATCCCCCACAGTGGCTAGACACTGGGACAGCAAGGAGACAGCAGGGCCCGGGTCAGTTGAAAAAGGTAAGTACAGCTGGGTGTCATCTGCATATTGGTGACAACGAACTCCTCAGCTGCATACGACTTCCTTAGGCGGCTTCATATATATATGAAGTTGTTTTCTACAAAAGGGGCCTCTAGGTGCACCTTTGGGTCTTTTACCTCTACCAAATTTGGCTGAAATTGGCTTGAGGGCTCAAGAGTTATTAAGGGACCCATAAACTCATGATCCCATAAGTTTTCTTTCCATAGGAAACTATAAGTGAGGATATTGTCTTTCCTTCATAGCTAAACACCCATTGACTGCTATGGGAGTTTGGGATCCAAACAATTAGCAAGATTGGACTCCAGGGTGGTAGCCTTCTCCAATTAATCATCTGTCACTGTCATTCATCTTTTAATTGTGTTTATTCATGACCTGATCCAGAATAGGGCAGATTGTGTGACCGCAAAGGGCCCCAATACATGGATTCAGGGAATCAACCTGAGGTGACAACAGGAATGTGAAAAACACAGATTCTCAAGATGGGGAATCCCACAGCAATTCAGGGAGGGGTTCCCAACACATGGGGCCCATGAGTAAGCTAGAAATTACTTAGATATAAGCAGGACCAGCTGTAAGCAGGGCCAGTAGGGGTGATGGCCATAGGGGGCCCCAGTGCCTCGGAGGTCCCAGGAGGGGCTATTTTTTCTGTGTCCCCACCATGGCCACCAATGACTCCCAGCTCCTTCCCTTCCCCTCCACTTTCAGTACATCATCAGTTCCTGAATCCCCCCGCCATGTGTGTGTTTGCGCTTGTATGTGTGTAAGGGGGAGAGAGAACGTGTGTGTGTGTGTGTGTGTGTGTGTGTG
>QEPC01004593.1:4249999-4277647 GCA_003113815.1 Sphenodon punctatus | reverse complement strand
ACATGGACCTGCCTGCTGTCATTCTCATCGTAACCAAGCCAAGTACGTGCACTTGAGACCTCGCATCTTCATGAATGTTAGACCCCTTGTCTCTCCCTCTGTTCCCCTTCCTATGTCTCTCCCCCAGCTCCTGTCGCTCAGATTGTAAGCCCTAGGGGCAGGGACTGTGTCTATTTTATTACTTTGTAAAGTGCCATGTACACTGCTGGCGCTATATAAATGTTTGTTAATAATAATAATAATAATAATAATAATTTCACACAGGTCCCCATCTTCTCTGGATCTGGCACGGTTTGTATTGTATGTGTCCACCTTAGATGATAGCTATGAACCTATCTGAACCTATATGTGGAACTACCATAAATAATACATTTTAAATAATGTATTTTACAGGACTCCTTCTCCTTAAGTGCAGGCCAAGGAGAAGGGGTGAAATCAGACAATGGGTGTTTTCAGACAAGGTGCTACCCCACATGGTCACTCAGGAGCCATGGAGCTGACTGCCCATCTGAAGGTGGAGCGGCCGGATGCACACTCCCATGAGCCCCCAAGCACCCACTCATGGCCACTCATGGAGCACTGCCAGGAATCCAGAGTGCACCATGGAGTGCAAACCAAATAGATCCATGGCAATGGGAGGCCATGGAGCCCCTACCCGTATGAATGGCAGTAGCCAGTCACGCCAGCAGACAGGTACGCCTCTCATAGGCACTGTGGGATGGGGAAGTGGCCTGTGTAAGTCACAAGAACTGGCCGGGAGTGCTGGAGAGCCTGGGTTCCCCAGTGCTTGTGCCTGGGACATGGCACTTGCAAAGGCCAGTCTGGAGCACTTCCCCCTCACCCATAGTCTGTGGTGTGTGGCAGCTGCCTCTATAACTGTAGTAGCCATGCCCATTTGAATCGCTCTCCATGCATTCCACCTGCGTGGATGCTCCATGGCAGTGCCACCACATGGCTACCAGGGACACTGCCTCTCCCCCAATCACCTTGCTTGTTTGAAAATACCCAGTGTGATTGGGACAGAAGAGACTGCCAGACTCAATTATTCGGGGCTCCTTTGAGAGATGATGGGCATATGAGGATGTTTCTGATGAACTGGAGGTCATTCTCCCATGCCTAGTGCAGAACCTCCAAACCAGAAGAAGAACTGCTGAAGGATCTTGCAAGACTGGCTGACCAGGTATCTAAATAGCAGATGAAACTTAATGTTGACAAATGCAAAGGGATGCAAATAGGGAAAAATAATCCAAACTTGTGTATACATTACTGGGTTTTAAATTAGGGGTTACCACTCAGGAAAAGGATCTTGGAGTCATTGTGGACAATACATTGAACTCCTTAGCTCGATGTGTAGCGGCGGCCAAAAAAGCAAACAGAATGTGAGGCATTATTCATAAAGGGGTAGAGAATAAAACTGAAAATACCATAATGCCTCTATATAAATCTATGGTGCAACCACACCTTGAATATTGGGCGTAGTTCTGGTCACCTTATCTCAAAAAAAGTTATAGCAGAACTAGAAAAGGTACAGAGAAGGACAACAAAAATGACAAAGGGTATGGAATGGCTCCCGTATGAAGAGAGAGACTTGCTAGGTTAGGACTCCTCCACTTGGAGAAGAGATGTCTGAGATGGGCCACTGTCACGATGCTGGGCTTGATGGACCGCGTTGGTCTGACCCAGTATGTTACATCTTATGGTTAAGATAAACTGCTGTGACCACAGAGATGACGCCTTGTGCAAATGTTTCCATCTTTACCATTAGCAGTTTTGTTCTTACTTGTACACTTGCTGCATTATAAGCTTATCAAATCCAGGCTGAGCAATGAATAGGTTTGTTTTACTTGTTTACGCATTGCCTCATACAGTGGCCCCCTGCTCTCTGGTTGAGTCATCAAGGCACTACAGAAATATCATTTTTAAAGCTGCTACAAAGAAAACATTCTCATTGATAAAATGGGGAAACGTTGGGCCCTGTAGCTATAAATGTTAACTTTGAAAAATGTAGAGAACATTGCTTTTCAACAAATTTGGTGCGTTTAAATAATGCAAAAAAGAATCCAGCATTAAAATACCTTGTCAAGAGCCAGAGCATTCAGTGGAAGTGGGAATAGGCAGTGGGGGAGCCATCTCCTCCCATTGGCCCTTGGTGAAGGCGCAGCCATAGAGGCAGGATGCCACTATGACTCCATCCATGCACAGGAACCACTCGAGGAAATTATGGTACAGTGTTGTTGTTGTCACAGATGTTGTAGCCCTTGTGCAAGTCCTTGGCCTGCTGCCAGCACTGGTTGATGTCCCTGTTGTATCTCTGGAGAGCCATTTGTGCTGAGATTCCTTGGAACACCTCCACATTCCTGTAGCACTTGACCAGTTGGACCTTCTGCTTCCCCACAGAGCGATGAAGGTATGAATCTCTTCCTTGCTTCAGAGAACAGTGGATAGGTAGGTGGAGAGTGCCTGTGATGGAACACCAAAGGTAGCAGAGGTAGTGGTTCTGGTACTTGCCTGGCTGTCATTCTGAGCCATGGCCATGGTGATGTAAACACTGTGGAAGTTACTCCAGAGAAGGCAACGGCTTGAAAAGAGAGAGAGTTGGGGATTTGCTGCAAACCAGGACAAGCTGGGACAATGCATGCTTGAATTTGGAGTGCATTGGCCTTTTAAGGTGGATGTTATGTGTATGTCAGTGAGAGTAGGAGTGGAGAAAGGGGCAGGAAGTGGTCGCTCCTCAGAACAATCTAGGCTTTTCGCCCATGACTCTATGGTGCTGGCAGCCTGTATGGATGGATGGGTCATGGACACGTGGGCGCGCATTAGCCTGTATTCGCCCACATGGAAGTACATGCTCTGGGACCCCACCATGAGTGGGGGCTGTGTGTTAGGGGTGTGCACCAGCGCCACATGTAATTTTTCATTTTTGTTATTAAAATGTGTCATTTTCGTTAATAACGAAATGTCGTTTTTCATTATTGTTGTCATTATCGATATCGGTACCGATTTCAAACAAAGATTTGATTTTTGGTATCAGTATTGATTTCATGTGCCAATGAAGAATTACTGTCAGAAGCTGAACTCCTTCCCCTTCTCATTCTGATACAGAAAAAACTGCACACGATAATATATACTGTACACAATATATAGTTTTATTTATATAATATATACAGAATCTAAGCTAAACCTAACCTATGTATAATACAAAATGTTCCTATCCTATAATCCTAATATATATAATAAAACAGCCTAGTATCTAAATATCTAATCTGTACATATACAACTAATATCTATATCTATATAATATATGGACAGGGGGAGACAGACAGGGGAAGTGAAAAGGAAAACTCAGAGGTATATCTCTAATCTATCTCTCTTCATTCTGTGTGTGCATGTGTGTGTCCCTAAGGAATAAGGATTGGGTAGTAGGGAAGGGAATAAGGGATATATATATATATATATGGGAGAATTTCTAGTGGAAGCACCAGCAGCTTCTGCAAACGCACCCTGACAAGCAAGAGAGTTAACACAGAGTGAAGCAGCCCA
Organism: Sphenodon punctatus; assembly: GCA_003113815.1. Lineage (NCBI taxonomy): Eukaryota > Metazoa > Chordata > Lepidosauria > Sphenodontia > Sphenodontidae > Sphenodon > Sphenodon punctatus. The sequence goes on along the minus strand of QEPC01004593.1, from coordinate 4,274,107 downwards.
GCCCTACAATATAAAGGGTCGCAGTGCCCTCCCGAGGTTATGGGAGGCAGAGGCATTGAGAAATCACAGGGTGCCATTGAACTGCTGGGGCCTGCTTGCACTGCTCATTGGCCAGAGTTATATCCATCAGGTCCTTCCCCTCCCAGTTCAAGAGTTCAGCACAGTTTCTGGCTCCGAGATGTCTGCTCCCTCCTCCCCTCTCCACATTTCCATCCCCAAAACACCTGCCAAACAGCCAGGCAATAACAAAATCAATAACAACTTTTGTTATCGTTATTTTGTTATCGTTATCGTTATAATAACATTGATTTCGTTATTATTTGTTGCTGCTTTTGTTATTGCAATAACGAAAATGACAATTTTAGTTTTCATTATTGATATAACGAAATAGACATGCACACCCCTACTGCGTGTCTGGTGGCCAAGTGGCCAGTCAGGGCAAACATCTAATAAATGGGCAGGTGGCCACGCACCCGTTGTACGCTACCGTCTCATTTGTTAACACCCTGGGACCCATGTGTCTGAAAGACTGCCTTTCCTATCATGCTCCGTCGGTCAGGGGCACCCTCCTGTGGATTCCCCCTGTTACTGTTGTTCATTCAGTGAGGGCGCTCAGGAGGGAGTTCTCAGTTGCTGCCCCAATGCTGTGGAACTCCCTCCCCCTGGAGGTCCATTTGAGTCCAGGCTGGGCATCTTTCCAAGGTGGTGTAAAACATTTCTTTTTGTCAAAGCATTTGACAGGTGGGGATAGGGATTGAGTGGGAGTGAGTGTCGGGGGTGGTGGTTGTACTTTAAATGTTTTTAATTTAAATTGTATCCTATGTCTTTTGTAAGCCACCCTGAGCCTTCGAGGAAGGGTGGGGTATAAATGTAAAATAAAATAAATAAATAAATAAATGTCCCTAAGCAGTAACCAAAAGCCAAATCATTTAGAAACCAGGCCCCTCTTAATTCACCAGCCCTCCTTCCAAAGCTGGGAGGGGTACCTAAGTGTGGTTCCTTTAAGCTCCTGTTGCTAGCCCCACCCAGTTCCCATTCCCAGGGCCTTGTAGGACGCCAATAAGGCCAATCGGACTCATCAGTCATTTGAGTGACAGGTTGCTGGTTGCAAGAGGGAGCTAGTCCTGCAATGGCTAAGGAAGCGCAGCAGTCTGTCGCAGCCTGTCGCAGCCTACAGGGCATAAATCAAACCTGGCCTGAGTTCTGAACTCTCCTCGATTTTTTCAAACTGGCAGCATAGTCCCATTCAGATAGCTGTGCAGAAATGATATATTGCTTAGCAGAAATTTTATCAGCAAAGAAACATCTAAATCTAAACAAGCATCCCTAATTGCAATGGACCCAGTCAGATTGACATGCCGGAGGGAATGTTCAAAGGACAAGGTAAAACTCGGACTGGCTGCAACAAGCCAAACAAAACAATACACCAAACAGAAAATATGAAAACGGGTTTGCTTGTTTTGGTGGGTATTCATTTTAACTCTAGATTACATGTGCCCAGAGCTCTGTCCTTGTCTCTTGGAGCATCTGTTCACTCCAAACTTGATCTACTTGTCAGAAGATGTACAAACATGTGAATCTAAAACTGTTGTTTGAGAGAAGTCTCTTTTTAGTCGATAGAAGTCAGCCATGTTTGGGTCCTATATGTGAAAAGTTCCCAGATGATGGAATTGAAAAGCTTTGTTTTGATGGACAAAGAAAAGTTTGTTTGTCTATTGTTTTATCATGATACATAGGGATAAGTCACAGCCTTGAATTTTTGCTTTTTGATGTTTTCTGTGCCAATATAATCAGAACCTAGATATTTAAAGTTAGCAAGAGACTCTAAGGACACTTCATCACAATAAGGTTGTCCAGCTTACCTAGATGATATAACTTTTGTTTTAGAAAGGCCAGGGCATAATTTGTCATGGGGAGGGGGGGGGTCTTGCCAGAGCTGAGCCCCAGTAATTAAATTCAAGGGGAGACTGAGGCCGCTTTTAGATGAGCGGGTTGCTGTCGCGCGATGTCTCAAAATCCCGCAATGCAGGATTACACGTGACAGCGGTCGGGGATCATGCACATGGGAGGCAGAAGTGCATGATTTGCCGACCGCGAATTAAATACCTTGCAATCGGGGTATTTAATTCGCAGTCAGCAAATCATGTGCTACGCTACCACCTCCCATGCGCATGATCCCTGACCGCTGTCACGTGTAATCCCGCGTCGTGGGATTTTGAAACATTGTGCGAGCGGGTCGTGTAACGGCGACCCGCTCATCTAAAAGCATCCTCAGTCCTGGGAAATGTTCCCAGTTGGAGTGTGCATCCTGGAATGTGAAAGACCAGAAAAGGGCTGATATTCGCCATTTTGGGGTTGGAAATGAAAGCCAAAGAAATTTTGATGGTTTATTTGGGTTTTGTTAATGAGTTTCCTGCCTCCCGCCCTCCCCCCGCTGGTTATTGTACAGATTGTATCACAAGAACTCCTGTTTTATATTCAGCTGTAGAGAGGCAGGTTGATCCAGTGGCTGGATTGCTAGCTGGATCATAGGGTTCTCAGTTCCCTGCTTTGACAAACTGTAGGGCATGACTTCTAAAGATGGTTTGGGACCTGGCAATTCATTTTTTACAAATTAAGCACAGAGAGAGGCTAACTGTAAGGCCCAGTTTGCATGCCGGGGGTATCCCAAAATTGGGAGCAGCCCCCATATAAATTGTTTGGTAAAATTGTTTTACCAATTGTTTGGTAAAAAATACTGCTGTTTTGCACTACTTGAATTAAGCAGGAAAAGAACTTGTATGCATGTGAAAATGCTGGTTCAGTACTTCCAGCCTGGCCACAAGATGACACATTGGGTGTAAACAGATGGCAGCTCTGGGGGTGCCCCCATCGCCCCCAGGTTTACCAGTCCATCTAAAGAGCACTCATCAGATGTTCAACCTGAAGCAGGCTGCGGCTGCTCCAAGGAAGCCCTGCCAACTGCACTCTGGAAGATCTGGGAGGATGCCTTGCAGAGCAGGCCGGCTGGCCAAACCCGGGACAATGGCTGAACATGCTGCTGCTACCTGTCTGTTGGGGGGACCCACAATGCAGCTCCATGCCCGGCATGCGTTGCCCCGTTCAGCATTATAGAGTTGCAGGCACCTGCGTGGAGTGTTGGGTGAGCGCCTTCAACTCTGTGGTACAGAGGGAAAGGGGGGTGCTGCACGGGTGGACGGTGGCCCGGGGACACCACCGGTCTGTCTGATGCAGACCCAGGCAGAGCTGGTAACTGGCGAGTCCCTAGAACAGCTCTGGGCTCTGACAGGCTCCCGTCTGTCTAAAAAACATTCATTGTACTGAGAGTGCATCATCTGACCATTGAAATCAGTTGTTCAGCTCCCATTGACTTTAATGGAGGGAGGATTGCAACCTGAATGTTTTGTGCCAGACTCTGATCTTGCAAGACTTTTAGCCCAGCTTCCAGAACACAGAGGCTCATCATTTGAATGCATTTCAGACAGGCATTGAAACTTCTAGATTGGGGTGGGGAGCCTCACCCCAGGGGATAAATGTGGCCCACAGCAAGTTTTTATGTGACCACTTCCATTTCCTGGATCTGGCCCTTGGATCCAGTTCCTGCCTCCAACCACTGAAAAAGTGAATTCCAGGTAAGAGAATGGAGACAAGGGTGTGCACACAAGATCCAGGACACAAATCCATGGTCTTGGCCCTCCTCTTCTTGAGTGCACCCCTTAAGCGCCCCTGCCCTCAACTTCTGTGCAGCCCTGAGAACTTGTACTAATTTACAAAGTTGCCCCCAGGTTCCCCACCCCTGTATTAGATGCTTGTTTGAACTAGGCTATTGAACCTTTTGAAATGTATCCCTCGCTAAACATCGCTCAGAGAAGTTATTAGAGCTGTATACTCACTCAGCATAGGAATGACACCCCCATGCGAAGATGACATAATGGTATTAGGGCCATGGGGCATATTAGGAAAGCACGTGCAGCTGCTTAGTGGGACATCAGCTGAAAAAAAAGTCTTAAACACTCCTTGAAGGGATCAAGTGAAGGGAACAGTTGAAAATACATATCTCAAAAAGAGTATCCAACAAGGTCATTGGAACTTGGGTTTTTTAAAATTACTCTTCACATTACATTTTGAAAGATGATAACAAGAATAAATGGCAAATCAAATACATATTGAAGGAAAAAATCAAAGGGTAAAATATCTGTTCTTTGTGGAACAAAGTGATTGGCTGAAGGTTCTAGGGTTTTAAGGCCAATAGTTGAGAGTGCTGGAAGATTCTGACAAAGGTTAGTTTTGCTAAGAAAATATTCCATGGGCCAAACTTTGCTGTCATTTCTACTGATATCAGTGTCACTGACTTTAATTGAATAGCCTATACTGAATGCCATGGTATCTGAAAAGATTCCTGCGTAAAATACTGTCCTTTGAAAAGCACATTATTCTGCAGGTACAGGGAGTGCTTTTCTTGAGAAGTTTTAAGAACACATTTTTTAAAAGTCAGCATTCTCCTTAAATCAAAAGTGATGCACAGTTCACACCTCAGGCAAGCACCAACACTCATATATATTGGAAAGGGGGAACAAAAGGAGTAAAAAATCAAGAGGAAATCTGTTCAGAAAAATACTTGCTTTTCTTATTGTAATGTGGTACTGGTTCAAAAAAGCCAGTGAAGCAGAGAGAGATCATACACAGGTTTAAAAAGATCCAGCATTTGTTTTGAAAGTCTAGTCCTCAATACGTATGTACAGTATAGATTGGAACAGCAATTGTTACCCTTTTTTGTTGGTTTTTTTTAAAGGTGGCTAGATAGAAGTTTGAATAGCCTGATTTTTATTACTATATATCATAACCTTAATATTAATTAATCTTAGGGCAAATTTCTGCATAGGCTACATTTGTGTAGCCTATTTAATTACAGCTTAGTTTAGCCCTGAAACCTTGACCTTAGAAGAAGATATCAAGTTTCATATTACAAAAAAGTGTATCAGGCTCTAAATGAATAAAATCCATGTTGAAACTGAGGGCAAACTTCCACTGACAAATAGGAACAGAATTCTGCCCTACACACATAGATGGAATCTTTTAAAAAACCCAAATACATTAGAATAAGTGCTTGATATAAACCTTTTTAGAACATAGAAAGTTATAAGTGATTGAAAATTTCTCTTAGATTATAAACAGAGCAATTTGTTTTGCTCTGTTTATAACAGAGCAAATTGCAAATTATAATTGCTCTGTTATAAACAGAGCAACAGAGAATTAAGATAATGGTTAAGACATCAGTGATGCAATTGAATATGGAGTAACCTTTCAAATCCAGACTTCCCATATCCACATTCTTCCCTTCTCCAAGCATGGTTTATTTCCCCACTGTTCTGGGAATACACGAAGTGTGGCCAGATAGAAAAACACCCAACAGCAGAGAGGCATTGTCAGCACTCAACAGCTGTTCCAGACCACTGCTAGAACAGCTGCTGAACAGCAGTGCTACCACCTAGAAAACTCTCATATCTGGAAAAATAGTACGTCCCCTATGATGTTCAGGTATGGAAGGTTTTGCTGTGTCTGGGCACTACTGAGCCTGTATGAACTGGAGGATTCAGTTATAGGGTCAAGTCCCAAGAAGCTGAAAAAGAAGTTATAAACCTTTTACTGGTATTTAGTAAAAGGGTTTTATACCATAATATCAGGGTTCTACGTATATAAGACTAGAAAGCTTGTTCTTTATTAATTTTTAGTTGCATCATAAAGCTGTATATTGTCTTAATTACTGGTTGAAATAGTAATGCAGTTAATATTAAGCAAGGTGTCTCGGTTGACTGATAATCAGAATATGGTATAATCTGTCAAAAATAGAACACCAAAGCAGGTAGCATTCAGATATTCCAGAAAGATGTGTAGAAACAAATTAATTCAGGACAATGCGAAAAAGGGGTCATATATGGAAGACACAAGAAAACAACAGGCACAATAGACTATCATTAGGCAATGGTGTCGCTTGATCGTGACATACAAATAAAATTAAAATCACCATGCTAAGACTTCCAAAGGAAATTCAAATGCAAATAATGTGTTTGTTTTGAACAATATAATTCGATGGAGGTTTTTAATTGGTGGGATCTACTACATTCCCAAAGGCTGTGGGTTCAAGTTCTTCTTGATCTCCAATTGGATAGAAACGTCCAGGCCACCCAGATATTTCTATGACCCAATGGAAATCAAAGACAGATCTGGTCACACCATTCCCTTGTGTACGGTTGGCCACAGAAATAGGCAGACCATAACCACGCCAACCCACTGGCCACATGGGGGTTGGGTTTTTGAACTTTTAATACACACCATCACCGAAAATGTAGGGTGCAATCCTCCAGATGTTTAACACCTACATGGTCACTTAACATCAGCACAAGTCCCTTTCAAATATATAGGACTCACATCTACCACCTGAGCCACGGTGATCCCATTAAGGTCAATAGTAAAACTCCCCATTAGCTAGCTTCAATGAAAGTGGGAATTGTCTCTCACCATTTTGTTACTTTTTGGTTTTAATCAGCAGGACAATGCAGCCAAATATTCCCACCTCAGCTTGGAACTCTACAGATAATTCATGGCAATGGCACCAAGATTGGAACAGTGATTATGTTTCAGTGTTCACCAGAGCACCAGCTTGTTGGCCAAGGAGTCATCACCTGCATTTGGAAAGGAAATAGTACTCAGTGGACAGCGGAAGTTCCGTCGTGCAAACGTAAGAATTCACCCAAAGTGTTTGGATGGTTTTCTCTCTAGTATCTTTGAAATATGTGTAACTCACAGCCTTGGCAAAACATGGGGTTTAGTTTTGGTGTCTTATGGAAGGAAGAAACCATGCTGAATTTCATTCATAGCCTGTACCACTGGATAGGATAATGTACCATTCAGATGCCATTATTACATAGGAAAGGCTTTTAGCCAGTTTCATGCCTGGTATAATGCCAAAGATGACAGCAGAGTTACACCAGGAATACACTCTGGTTCTGCTGCAGCTATAAAATGTGCTGCACTTTGCCAGAAAAACTTGTATCTAGCCAATGAGACCACTTCTTTAATGATGTGCCTGCCTGTGAATAACCCTATTTATTTAATTCCATTCTTGTGAGAAAGGATTGATCTATGAAGAATATAGAGAGATCTGTAAAGTGCAATTAAGCTGTTGCCTGTGGGTAGCAGCAAGGTGCAGCAATCATATTGAAAAATAGGGCTTGAATGCCAACAATATTAGCTGCCTTTCACTCTGCGCTGTTCCTTATTTATTACATGAATGACAGTAATTTAACTAGAAATGGGCCTGAGGTAGAACTCTGGATCTCAGCGTATGTGACCTCAGGAGTGTTTGAAATCCATAATGGATTTGAAATTTGACGCTTAGACCCATGTTTAATTTTAAAATAACAAGTGAATGGATGGCTTTCCCTCACCCTGGAGATTGCTTCTCCAATCGAGTCATGCTTTGCTTACATCTGAGTTAGCAAGCTGCCATGATAGGAAGCACATGACAGCCAGCATGCTGAACTCAGAATTCAATAAAAGCTTGTCTAAAACTTGCTTCCCCTATAGTGTAAGAAGTAGTGTTAGTCTTATTAACACGGCATGTTCCTATCTTGAACTGAGTGGGTGTCGATTGTAGAGCCGTATCCCACTTCCCACTACCGCTTCTGAAAAAGGAGTACAATGATTAGAAAGTTAGAACTCCTCCTCCTCTCATCATCCTTTCTCTTCCTCTGTTTAAGCACTAAAATAGCATGCTCAAAATTCAAGGAGCTGCTTTTTCCCTGTTCCCAAGCAACATTTGTCTGGGCCTAGGGCAAATTCATAACATGAATGGGAAGGACATTGGGCAAACCCATCTCATTCCATGCAGACACACTAATAAAAATATGTATTTATTGATTTGATTATACTTCTATCCTGCCAATTCCCTTGGTCATCATGGTGGGTTACAATGCATAAAAACAAAATAAACCCATACCCCCATAAAAACAAATAAAATCTCCTAACCCACAACACCCCAACCCTACCCCTGCCTGCCAAATGCCTGACCAAACAAAAAGGTCTTGCGTTGTCTCCAGAAGATGAGCAGGCTCGGGCTTAGCTGAACCTCCAAGGGGAGGGAGTTCCATCATTGTGGGGCAGCTACTGAGATCACCTCTCTGCATGCCCTTGTTTTAGAAACTTAGCGGGTGGATGACATCTGCAAGAAGGTACTCCCGACTGACCTCGGAGGCCGCAATAGAACATGAGTAAGAAGGCAGTCTTTCAGATAAAATGCTATTTTATTTCTGAAATGGTCTAGCTAGGCCCTGTCACTTAACAACTCTTGTGTCCTTTTCATTACAAATTTATGAATGGCGTCACTGAAGATGATTTTTCTTGTGAGATCACATTCAACAGCCAAAACAGCAAGATTACTTAAGCGTTCCTGTGCCACACTAGATTGTCTGCAGTTTTTAAATAAGTATCAGCCTGCTGAAACGTCTTTTGGCTTCTCCCAGAGATGCTGAGTATTCCCCCAAATTTGCTGAGAATGAGTTCCCTGTTCCTGGGATCTCACATCTTAATCAGTGGTGTTGCAAGGCTGTGGCGGGCCCAGGCTCATGTCCAAATTATAGGGCCCCGCCGCCCCCTAAAGGTAAGGGGGCAAGGTTTCCCTAAGTGGCAACCCTTCCAAGGGCTCCCTGCCAACCTTGGCCTTCACTTGCAAAGATAGCGGTGCTGCTCTAGCTCCTAGGAAGCTCCCTGCCCCAGAGTGTTAGCAACTCTGCCAGGAAGAAAGTTTTAAGAGTGGGTGGAGGTAGGGCCAGCACTCTATCCCTGCCCACTTTGAAAACTTCTTTTTTGACGGGGCCCTTTGCAAACAGCCTGAGTGCAAGCTAGAAAATTTTCAGAGTGGGTGCAGGCAGGGTGTTGCTCCAGCTCCCTTTCCCACCCACTCTGAAAATGTCCTAGCACAGCATTCAGGCTGCTTGCAACCCCCTGTACTACTCCTCCCGAGTCCAGGGCTCTTGCTCCGTGGTAGCTACATCTCTGGTCTACTCTCAACCCTTCTAGGCCCTTTGGAGGACAAACTTGGTGTTTGGAATATTGCTTCTGTCATAGCTCTGCATCTGATTGTCTCTGGTAAATCTCACAAGACCTGGACTAGAGTGGAAAAAACATTCAAAATGAATATCAAATTTGTCAAATCTAGGGTATTCAAATTCTTGATTTCAAAGTGAATTCAGAGGTCAGATTTGAAAATATCCATCTTTCAGATTCCGGTGTTAATCAGCTTGTTGTTCAGGATTTCAGAATTGGCTACTCTGGTATTTGACATTTCATTACTTCATTGGGATTTAGTACATCATAACTTCATGTCTCCATCAATAAATGTATTTGTTGTTAATGGTATTTGGTGTTTTTGTAATTCATGCAAGTACTTGAGTCTGATTGGGCCGTCTGTATTTGTAAAGCTTGAGGCAAGACAGACATGAAGAAAAACATGAAGTGCCAATGAAATATCCAATACTAGAGTAAATCATATCAACGTAATAAATAATGAACTGACAAAAGTGCCGAAATAAATATCAAAGTGACAAACTTCACAATCGGAGCAAATTCAACTGAGATATTTTGGGGAGTCAGCATTGGACTAGACGTATCAGATTTAAAAAGCATTTCAAATGGTTACACCACCACCACCACTGAAAATACAGGGGTGCATGGCTTTTTATGTAAAAGATTCCCTGACATGTTGTGAAAGGAGTTTACAAAATGATCCATCTTTGTCCCTTTGCTTATGCTGCCCCCTGTGCCTGAAACTCTCTCTCCAAGCACATATGTAACTTCTGCTCACTTTCTCACAGTATTCAAATCCCTCCTAAAAACTTACCTCTTCTTCCTGGCTTTCCCTTGCTCCTCACTACTACTACTCCTCATCATCAATCATCATCATTTCTATAGTACTACTAGGCGTATGCCGCGCTTTACAATCACTGATTTTTGGAGACAGGTCAATCTAAGGCTCATTTCACATGACGTGCCCCCCCCATGCCCATGTGGAGGAATGGGTGGGGGTGCCCATGTGACCGCCACAGCGGGTCAGTGGGGATGCATGCACGCTCCTACGCTTCACCCATCACCCACGCATGGAGCCATTAGCCAAAACGGTGATGGCTCCGTGTGTGGAGATGGTTGGAGATGGGTGTGTATCCATGTAATGGCTGCCCACACAGCGCACCCCCACTGTGGTGCACACCCATCCCCCTCGCACACCGCAGCCCATTTTTAAATGGCCTAAGATGGACATGGGTGAGGGGAACACAGGGAGAGACAGAGACACACACACGTTCCCATTTTACAGGTGGGTAACTGAGGCTGAGAGGTTCCCTGCACTGCCGCCATCTGAAACATTAACTCAGTGGTATTGTGTGGCCACTTCTATTCCATAACACAGAGCAGGGGGCAGGAACATCCAGATGAAATAACTTTATTCTATTCTCAGTCCTCCAGAGATTTCTCATTTATGTTTATCCTCAATAATTTCCCTTCTTCCCTTGTTACTCTTCTGTAACTAAGGGTGAAACAGACATAACGCTAACCACCCTTTAACCACCCTTGGGGGTCATTTATGCATGTTTCAGGGCTGCATATGGCACCAATACAGCCCTGCAACATGCATAAATAACCACCAAGGGTGGTTAAAGGGTGATTAGCATCATGTCTGTTTTCATCCTAAGTCAAGCACATTGTGCACCTGCAACTTCATGAATGTATCCCTGTGTCTCCCTATGTGCCCCCCCCCCCTTATCCATCCTAGATTGTAAGCCTCTTAAGGCAGGGACCCATCTCTGATCATGACAGTTCAGCACCAGGCATGTTGCTAGCACTCTATAAGTAATAATAATAACAGGAACAATAATGTGAGAAAAGCATATGAAGAATGAGAGGCAAAATTCCCATTACACCTGCATAGACATACACATTACAAACAGTCACTCATATGCACCTATTAATATCTATGCATGTGTGTACACGCAAGTACACACATGGATGCATCTGGATAATGAAGTATGCACTCTCCCTTTAGACAAAACACACTTGTATGCAAATATTTCTCTATATGCATGCAGTATGTGCACACATTCAGCCTAAATACTTAGACTCAAATTCAGCATGTTCACTGGGGTTTGCTGTCACCCAGTACTCTTGGTAGTCACAGAGAGACAGATTGGGGCTTGAACAGCAAGTGGGCATAGTGTATGTACAACACTACAGATCAATGAGTTATCCCACGTCCTTGGTGGAATGGAGAGCCTGTTTTACCACAGCTTTACCTCTGCTGCTGCAGGACCTCAGAGCAGTCTAATAGGGACAATTCCTTTCCCATCTCCAATACCCATGCAGATCTCCAGTGTGCAGTGCTATAGATTTCCTGCTGCTTCCAGGATCTGGTCCATTATGACTCCTAACATAGAGGAGTCCATTTGACTATGTCTGCAAAGTAAGGTGTTGTTCTACACATCTATTATTGGCATTGGGGCTTTGTTAAATACCATTTCCTTTCCAATATTTGCTTTTGCAGCTCCAGTCCATGTTAAAATTTGATTTTAAAAAATATCTGGTACCTCATTTGCATTTGATAACCTGACAAATGTGTGCTTTTTAATTCTTCAATGGTGGCAGCATTGTGTTTGATGAATTGCTGTGACAAAATACTTGTGAACTTACTCATTACTAACTTATAGATAGGAGAGTTTTAAACCATCCACTTTTGAGACGTCCCTGGCTTGAAATGAGGCCAAAATACTCTGTGTCTTGCTGCAACTAAAGGGAGAGTTTTCATTGCATTATTGTTAGCAAGAGTGTGAAGTGGGTAGTGCTTCAGCACAGACTAATGGAAGCGTGAAAGCTAAATTTAGTAAGGTATTTCACCCATGGAAATGTGTTTCTATGTTTGCTTTGTTGCAGCCATATCGAAATATGAGACTTTTGGGTTTAAAGTAGCGGTGATTGCCTCCGTTGTAAGCTGTGCCATCATTCTTCTGATGTCTATGGCTTTTTTAACCTGTTGTCTCATCAAGTGTGTTAAGAAAAGTGAAAGACGTAGAACTGAAAGGTATGTCTTGTCCCTCAAGCAAAACCTTTTAATCTGGGCATCAAAGGGAGACATCTATGAAGATCAAAGACAGAAGATGGAATGTATTCCCTCCCCCCCCACTGCCCCCTTTTTTCCTTTACTACATATCTACTTCTCACTAAGGTTTGGAAGAATGAACCTGAGAGCATCATAATGAACTGAATCCCCATTGTCTGAAAAGTCAGCTTAAATCAATGACAGAGGCAAAACAGGAAGTGGGTGACTGAGGTGTGGTAACCACATGTCGTCATAGGACATTTTTACACACACCTTAAAGTGCTGATCTTTCAATCTTCTGGGTTTACAAGTCCACAAGTAAGTTCTGGATATATTCTTTACACACACACTGCCCTGAGGCAGTTCTTGGATGCATTCTTCACACAAACACTGCCCTGAGGCAGCCTAAAGTAGCCGCAGCTGTAGACATGAGGGGCTGTCATGGAAACCAAGTGACCACAGCTGCCTGGAGCAAAGCAGTTTACCAGGAGAACTTTACACATAAAGGTTCTGGCAAAAGTTCTATGCAGAAGTTAAAAGAGCCAGATGTTTAAGATCTGGGTGAGTGATTTAGACACACAAAAAGTTCAGGATGTAACAACAAATATGCAGGAGAAATGTGTGTGTAAAAACACCCAGAGATGAAGGTTACAAAATGTTACACCCTTGCCACACAGCAGGGGTAAGCATCCATTCACTTCAGCGTCTTACGAAGTTTGGAAGTGAAAAATTACTGAGGAACCAATAGAACCTCTCTGATTTCCTACCTCTGGCTGCTGTCCTCAAACCATTACTTTGGAGTAGTCTGATGAAAAACTGAAACTACTTCAGGATTGAAACCTTTCTTGAGAAGATTCCTCTCTGGTGTCTTATACCCACATGAATCTCTCTCTCTCTCTCTCTCACACACACACACACACACACACACACACACACCCCTTAAACAGAATGCTGATGTGTACATGCAAATGTGACATTGTTCTCTCCCTTTCTTCTCTCCAGCACACTTCACTCAGACCCCTGTCAAGAGTCACTCATCCCATGTGATCCTCATGCCTGCACACTCCTGATGTTTTCACGTCTGCCCATGTGGTGCCAGCATGACCTTCTGGATTTAAGCCAGGAAGGAGCAGCTTGGGACAGATGAGGCACTGACAGAGAAAGGAGTTGTAGGGTAGTGAGGGATACAAGATGAAGAGAGCCAGTTCTGTCTGCAGGTTTCTCCCACTACAGTTACACCACCACCGTGTAAGCTTATTCCCATTGCTGTCCCTCCCCATGTGTCTAGTTACTCTCCTGCCATTGACTGGTTTTAACTTGCATCATCAAGATTCGTGTGGCTTGAGTTTAGGCTAATCTACCCATTGTTGGGAAACATAACAGATCACAAAGCAAAACTGAACTGAACACTCAGAAAGAGCACCACATTCACTATGACAAAGCCAAATAGAATTGAATGAGGACTAAACAAACAGCATTCCATACAAAATATTCTTTAACATCTACAGAAGTAACAGAACACAATACTCGCTCCAGAGGCCCCTGCAAACCTGGCTGTATAATTCTATAGAAAGGATAAAATTGTCCAAAATTCCCAAGTGTTTCACTAGTGAAACACTAGTGTCTCCCAAGTGTTTCACTAGGATGGAAAAATAAACCAAACCATCCCTCCAAATAATCGATAGGAGGCCAAAGAATTATCAATAGGACCCTAGGAATGTATATTGGGGTGGTCCCCAACTTATGGTTGGATGAGCAGTGACCACAGAAGGGAGAAGGAAGCCATTTTGTCAAGATCTCTCTGTTTTCTGTGTTGTGTGTTTTTTTTAAGCCTCCCACATGCTGATGGAGGGACCAGTGGAAAGTGCTCACCTGTTTCTCTTGGGCTGCTCCTGATTAGGCAAGGGTGTTCCACGAGCCTCTTTTATGCCTTTTCTGGCCATGTTGGGGGCAAGGAGACTGCCCCACACATTGCAGACTCCGCTCCCTGCACTGAAGGAGTGGCTGCTAGGAAAGAGCTGGGAAGTCCCAGCTGGCTCTGCGTGTGTCCCTCCCCACTCCACCAGTGGGGAAAGAAAGAGGAAGTGGGTGTTGCCAATTCTCTGGACTGCCTGCTGTTTCTTTGGAGAGCTACCCAAAGTGGGTGCACTTTCCACACAGAAGTGGTGTGTGGGAACAGGGCCAGAGATCTGTGGATGGTTAGTCCCTGTAGATTTATGGGGGGCTGCATGCTAATTGGGTAGCTAATAGGCTAATAGGTTCCTGATCGAAGGGCTTTTGCTCTCTGTTCATTTCTGTAAGAGTTTTCCCATAAGTTAATGCCTATAACTTTATTATCATATTTTAAATGATATGTATACATGTTAGGTTTAAATTTTAAAATATGAATGCTATCTTAGGCCACAGCTCAGGAACAGCCTCATTGAAGTCCGTGGAGCTTAAGCATGTGCTAAAAGCTAAACAGTACACAGATTTAATCAGGGCCTTAGTCACATCACAGTGCAGCTGTCCATCATATTAACCTATGCTGTGTTTTACAGGGATATGCAGCTGTGGTACCAGCTCAGAAGTGAAGAACTGGAAAACATGCAAGCTGCTTATTTTGGTTTTAAAAGCAGAAATAACAACAACAACAATAATAAAAAACTCAAGAACAAGTCAGTATTTGATGATGGGAGTACTATGGCATATGACAACCAAGGCTTCTGCAGGTGAGATGCTGGGTTTCTGAATGGGCGTGTTTCTGCATAATTTCAGGGGGAGACCTGGGGAGGGAGAGACATACTTGTATGTTTTTGTAAGAGAACAAAATGTTGTAAATTGATTGTCCAATAATTGGGAACTTTGATCTCCAGCCAAACACTATTAGCTGTTCCAGTGTAAATCATGCCTGCAGTTTGTACCAGAAGGACTCTCTCCTGCAGGGTGCTGAGAATAGTTCTGAGGTGCTGCTAAATAGTATTGATAAATTTGCTTTTTTCAGTCAATGCACACTTAAATAGCTGAATATTATCCCCTCAAAATGACCTTGAATTCCTGAAAGCCTCCAAAGTCCTGTTCTCAGCATTGTTCAGAAAGGTCTGGTCCACTCCACACACAGCATTGTACTGGTTAAATAGGCATTTATTTATAACCTTATATAAAAATGTATATAAAATCACAGAGATCACGGTAAGCAAAGTCTGATGAAAATAATTACAGGGATACACTTTATCAGTATAAATATACTTTATGTTAGTTTATCCCATGTTGATACATTTTAAGGCACAAAATATGTGGATATTACTAGAAGGGTGTCCATAAAGGAATTTGCTCTGTTAAGAAAAGCCAGTAAAGTCATTTGGAGACATTGCAGAGAAGCTAAATGAGTTCTTTGCTTCGGTCTTCACTGCAGAGGATGTTGGGGAGATACCCACGCCGGAGCCCTACTTTGTAGGTGATGGATTGGATGAACTGTCACAAATCAGGGTGATCCTGGAGGAGGTTCTAGAGCAAATTGACAAGCTTAATACGAACAAATCACCAGGGCCAGATGGTATTCACCCCAGAGTTCTGAAGGAACTCAAATGTGAAATTGCAAACCTACTAGTAGTAATTTGTAACCTAACGTTGGCATCTGGCACTGTACCTGAGGACTGGAGGGTGGCAAATGTAACCCCAATATTTAAAAAGGGATCCAGAGGTGATCCTGGAAACTACAGACCGGTAAGCTTGACGTCTGTGCCGGGCAAAATGGTGGAAACTATCATTAAGAACAGAATCACTGGGCATATTGATAAACATGGCTTAATGGCAAAGAGTCAGCATGGATTTAGCAAAGGGAAGTCATGCCTCACTAATCTCTTGGAATTCTTTGAGGGCGTAAACAAGCATGTGGACAGGGGAGACCCAGCAGATATAGTGTACCTGGATTTCCAGAAAGCTTTTGATAAGGTCCCACATAAACGACTCTTGAGAAAATTAAAAAGTCATGGGATAGGAGGTAGTGTTTTGCTATGGATTGGTAACTGGTTAAAGGATAGGAAGCAAAGAGTGGGACTAAATGGCCAGTTTTCACAATGGAGGGATGTAAAAAGTGGTGTGCCCCAAGGATCTGTACTGGGACCAGTTCTTTTCAATGTATTCATTAATGATCTGGAAAAGGGTGTTAAGAGTGAGGTGATCAAATTTGCAGATGACACCAAGTTATTCAGAGTAGTCAGAACACGAGCAGACTGTGAGGAGCTGCAGCAAGATCTTACAAGACTGGGTGCCTGGGCATCTAAATGGCAGATGAGATTTAATGTGGACAAGTGCAAAGTGATGCACATTGGGAAAAATAATCCAAATTATGAGTACACAATGCTGGGTACTAAGCTAGGAGTTACCACTCAGGAAAAGGATCTGGGAGTGATTGTGGATAATACACTGAAATCCTCAGCCCAGTGTGCCGCAGCGGTCAAAAAAGCAAATAGAATGTTAGGAATTATTCGCAAGGGAATAGAGAATAAAACTGAGGATGTCATAATGCCTCTATACAAATCAATGGTGCGACCGCACCTTGAATATTGTGTGCAGTTCTGGTCGCCCCATCTCAAAAAAGACATAGCGGAACTAGAAAAGGTACAGAGAAGGGCAACAAAAATGATCCAGGGTATGGAACAGCACCCGTATGAGGAGAGGCTTGATAGGTTGGGGCTCTTCAGCTTGGAAAAGAGACGGCTGAGAGGAGATATGATAGAGGTCTATAAAATCATGAGTGGTGTGGAACTTGTAAACAGGGAACGGTTATTTACCCTCTCAACTAGTACTAAACCTAGGGGACACTCCATGAAACTCACAGGTGGCAGAGTAAAACCAAACAAAAGAAAGTATTTTTTCACTCCGTGTACAATTAGGTTGTGGAATTTACTGCCAGAGGAGGTGGTCAAGGCCAGCAGTATAGCTGAGTTTAAAAGAGGTTTGGACAAGTTTCTGGAAGATAGGTTCATTAGCAGCTATTAGTCAGATAGGATTGGGGAACAAACAAAACCCTTTACTGTCAGGAGCCTGGGAATGACCCACAGGGAATGGATAGCATGGTGACCTGTTGGGTGCTTCTCCCAGGCCCCTGTGATTGGCCACTGTCCGAGACAGGATGCTGCACCCAATGGACCGTTGGTCTGACCCAGTATGGCACTTCTTATGTTCTTATGTAGAATCAGTATGTGGACAAGGTCACAGGGCTCTGTGTATTCTTGGCTTGGGGATGCAGTCAGCAGGCCAGCCATACCCCAGAGTGACCTGGGGTGACTGCCCTGGACTCCACTATCTTCTGTACTTCTGGGCCAGTTTTCACTAGACCAGGATGCGGGCCCCCTAAAATGACCACTCCCAGGGCCCTGCATTTTCTCTTCACCCTGGGCCCCACAAATTCTAAGGTCAGCCCTGGACATCAGTGTCCACCACTGCACATGACAAGTTCCTCAAATGCTAATTACACAGCACATATGTGTGTGGTAGATATTGTTTCTCCTTGAAGCATTACTTTCCCTTTGATGGCTTCTATCAGGGCACTTTCCTACTGTAATGGAGGATTCAAAGTTGCATATTTATAAGTGTTCCAGATTGCATGGGATGAATTTCAAGACGTGTTGCCCTTGGCTGCTGGGGATGCTCTTGGGACTGTTCAAGCCACCTACTGTGAATTAGATCCATGCCCCTCCTGGCTGGTTAAGGCCAGCTGGGAGACATTAGGGCCATTGCTGGCTGGGATAGTCAATGCCTCCCTCAGGGAGGGCAGGGTGCCCGATTGCCTCAAGGTGGTGCGGCCCCTGCTCAAGAAGCCATCATTGGATATTGACATCCTGGGTAGTTATCGGCCGGTCTCTAACCTCCCCTTTTTAGGGAAAGTTATTGAAAGGGTGGTGGCTCGACAGCTTCAGGAGCATCTGGACAAGGTCAATTTCCTTGATCTGTCGCAGTCTGGCTTTCGTCTGGGTTATGGCAAAGAGACTTTGCTTGTGGCCTTGGTTGACGACCTCTCCTGAGAGTTGGACCAAGGTCGTTGGACCCTGTTGATTTTGTTAGATCTCTCAGCTGCATTTGATACCTTTGATCATGAGTTGTTGGTGACTCGGGTGCGGAACTGGGTAGGGATGAGCAGGACTGTTCTTGAATGGTTCTGCTCTTTCCTGGCCAGGAGAACTCAGCGTGTGGTGCTGGGTGATTATTCATCTTCTCCCCAGAGCCTCACGTGTGGAGTTACGCAGGGTTCCATCTTGTCCCTTCTCCTGTTCAATGTGTATATGCAGCCTGTCGGAGAGTTTGGTGTAAGGTGTCATCAATATACTGATGACACCCAATTATATCTCTCTTTATCATCAGACCCAGGTCTGGCAGCCTCGGTGCTTACCCAGTGTTTGTCAGTTGTGGGGGACTGGATGAGGGCGAGCCGCTTGAAGTTAAATCCTGACAAGATGGAGGTGATGGTTGTGGGGAAAGCTGGGGGAGTGATGGCCCCCATCATTGACAGGATCCGTCCTCCCCTGGTATCTCAGGTTCATAGTCTGGGGGTGCTCCTAGATCCGCAACTCCGACTGAATGTCCAGGTGGCAGCTGTGGCGAACGGTGCATTTTGCCAACTACACCTGGTACGTCGACTTAGACCGTATGTCTTGGACTCGGACCTGGTCATGGTCATCCATGCTTTTATTACCTCAAGATTAGACTACTGTAACGTGCTCTACGTGGGGCTACCCTTGGTGACGGTCCGGAGACTGCAGCTGGTGCAGAATGTGGCGGCTCATCTCCTGAAGGGGACAGGCCAATGTGAGCACATTACTCCAGTGCTCCTCTCTCTGCACTGGCTGCCAATAGTCTTCTGGGCCCAATTCAAGGTATTGATTTTGACCTTTAAAACTCTAAATGGCCTGGGCCCCACCTACCTGCAGGACCACCTCACCCTCTGGATCTTGGATCAGCTTCTGTGGTTGACTAGGGGCACCTTCCTTGAGGTCCCCCAGGTTTCCCAGGTGTCAACCATGAGGAGGACGTTCTCGGAAGCCGCACTATGGCTGTGGAACTCCCTCCCGTTGGAGGTCCGCCTGGCCGTTGACCTTCCCTCTTTCCGTAGACAGTGTAAGACCTGGCTGTTCCGCTGGGCCTTTGCCGAGGGAGATGGGATGGGAGGGTTGGGCTAGGGTGGGGTTTTATTGTTTTAGTGTTGGGTTATTTTAATGTGGGGTTAAAAATGTCAATTTTAATGGATTTTATTATATGTTTTAAAATGTTGTTAGCCGCCCCGAGATGTTTGTAGCAGGAGGGGTCGGCATATAAATAAATAAATGAGGCCAGGCACCTGGCCCTGCCCCACCTCTCTTCCCCAGTCTGACAACAATCCCACCACCAGCTGTGACATGGACATGTGGGACTTAACAAGCAGTCACTGCTCAAAGTCTGCAGTGGACTTCACAGCACAGTGGGGCAGGCAGCCACCAGGCAGATGAACTTCCATGCCTTGGGGAGCCTTACCCCATTTTGGGTAAGGCTGTTTTGCCTGCGTTTTCAGCCTTTTCCTGAGGACGCAGCATGTAGCAGCCGGATGCCTGCCCCGCAGCAGTGAGAACATCTGGTGGCTGCTGTCTATACGATGCATTGCATCATGTAGTAAGGCTTACCCGAATGCAGTAAGGCTGCCCAAGGACAGTAACTGTCTTGAACCCAGTCTGGCCCTAAATAATTATGTATAGATTGTGATTGCAATAAGCTGAAGAGAGCACTTTGAAAACTCTTGGAAAACCAGAGAGGTCCTGGAGGACTGGAGAAGATTAAGCCTAGTGCCTATTATGAAACAAAAGGAAGACCCAGGGAATTGTCAGCCTTACTTCAGTACCCAAGGAAGATACTTGAACAAATGACAAAACAATTGATTTATGAACACCTTGAAGTAAATGAGTTTTATTACGAGTAACTGCTATGGTTTTGTTAAGAACTAATCATGCCAGACATTAGAGCTCCCTTTTTGGACAGGGTAACTTGTTTAGTAGACAAGGGGGATGCAATAGGCATAATATACCTCAACTTCAGTAAGACTTTTGCCACAGTCCCACATGACATCCTAACACTAGGGATCCGGCAACAAGGAGTGTTGTCATATGTGATGGCACCAAAGCACTGCCATGGACTTACCCCCTCCATAGTGGGGCCGCTACTGCAGCCAGGATCTGACCATGCCCCTGAACTAACATGATGCGGGTCTGGCTGCCAGGGAGGGCGGGAAGCTTGATGGATGACACTGCAGCCAGCAGCCGGCCCCCTGGACACTCCAGATCAGGGTGAGTAAAGCAGACTTTCAAATGTGAAAGCCCACTTTAATCACAGGTGGGCAGCAGGATCCCAACCGTGGTGGTGATTAGCCCAGACTGTCACTCGAGGACTTCCCCGAGTCACAGCCCAGACTAGCTGCCACTACAGTCGGGATCCATCCTGTGCTAACATCTGGGTGCAAACTTACATGACGGCGGTTCGTGAAGTAAAGCACACTAAAGCTGTCCACCATCACATGTGAAAACACCCAGAGTCTTACAGCTGGGAGCCTCTGCTCTCTCTCCAGCTGGGAGGCGACAAGTGTCTGCTTGCTCCTCCACAGGCTGGAGCAGGGAAAAACCTCTGCCTCCTCGTCAGCTGTGACATTCAACAGGATCCTTCCTCCCTTAGCTGGAGGAGAGGAGGCAGGGCTGGCCTTAGCACAGGGCGACATGAGGTGGCTGCCCTGGGCCCCACTCTTTCTGAGGGCCCTACAGTGGCCTCTGTTTTCACCAGGACAGACTGTGGGGGCACCACTTCCTCTCAGTGGGGCCCCAAACCTGACCACCTTCAGGGCACCGCAGAGGTTGTCCCCAAGGGGGAGGGGCCATCAGAGCCCCTGCTAAGGCTGACAATTTGTGTTGGGCCCTGTAATTTGTGTTGGGCCCTGCAATTTGTGTTGGGCCCTGCAAATCTGAGCCCGGCCCTGAGAGATGGAAGCCTCCGTCCTCTCCCTTCCCACTGGTGGCTCCATCAGTGAAAGCATTAGCACCAACTGCTCCTCACTCACAGCTGGACCTCTGGGCTTGTCCAAATAAGCATGTGAGGTGGGGGTCAGAGGGAGAGAGCCCCTCTGTCTTTTCATCTGGTTGCTGGGAGGAAACTATCTGTGCTGGCTTGTCCCTCTGTCCTCCCAATCCTCCTCCTAGCCCATCCATCCCAGCTCTTAGCCCCTTTTCTCCTAGCCCCCAGGCTCTCCAGCCTGCCATTCATCCATCCCAAATCCTAACCTCCAGTGTCCTAGCCTGTCTGTCCATCCATCTATCCCATCTTCTAGCCCCAGCACCTACACTTGGTTCATCTCTCTCAGTTCCTAGTCCCTAGCCTGTCCATCCATCTCTCCCAGTTCCTAGCCCCAAGGCCCATCCTAGCCTTCAACACCCCTTCTCTAAGCCTCTAGTTCATACATCCCAGCTCCTAGCCCCCAGCTACCGCACGCCATCCTTCTCTCCCAGTTCGTAGCCCCCAGCATCTCGTTCTGTCCATCACTCCCCAGGGCCTACCTCCATGCCTCGGGTCCTTGCTTCCCCCAACACCCTGACTTCCCCTCTTCCTCTCCTCATTGCACCGAAGATCGAAAAAGATAACTCAAATTAATTTTGCATATTTTCCTCAATTTAGATAATTTGTTCTGCCTCATAGAAAATTGCAGAATCTGGGTTATCTTTTTGCACAATTTGGGTTTTTGTAGGTCAAAACTAGCATCTTGAATTGTGCCCAGGAAGCTGTTGGAAGACAGTGCAGACTCCTAATTCCAGGTGTAATGTGCTCTCAACAACCCACCCTGACAGGAGGTGAGCTGCTGTATTCTGCACCATGCAGCTGCAGGATTAGAATACAAAACGATCTAGATAAACTGGGCTAGAAGAAATGAGATGAGAATTAGCAAAGAAAAATGTAAAATATTACACATAGGAACAAAGAACCTGATGCACAAGTATAAAGAAGGATCTGGGAGTTATGGTGGATCATAATCTGAACAGGAGTAAAAAATGTGACACTGCCATTTGGGGCTAGATTTACAGATGAGTCTTATTCAAGATATAGGAAGTAGTGATGCCACTTTACCCAATACTGGTAAGAGCTCACTTGAAATACTATGTTCAGCTTTGGTCAGCGCCCTTCAAGAAGGATGCCATCAAACTGGAGAGGATTCAGAGGAGAGCATCCAAAATGATAAACGTGATAGAGGGCAATTGTATGAGAAGAGGCTGAAGGAAGTGTGTGTGCGAGGGGCGGGCATGATAGCAGTTTTCAAGTATCTAAAAGATTGCTTTAGAACACAAGAGAATGGGCTTAAATTGCAGCAAGGCAAGTTAATTTCCTAAGTATGAACAATCGGGCAGTGGAGTAGGTGCCTAGAAAGGTTGTGGAATCTCCATCCGTAAATGTTTTCCAAAACGTGCTAAACAAGTCTGTGGTGCTGTATGCATAGGACTTCCTGTCTTGGAGCAGGGTGTTGACCTACATTGCCCTTGAGATCCCTTTGAACCCTCATTGAGTTACCACTGGGAGCAAATTTTACCTCAGGTAGGGGCAGCCACTTCCCCACCTGATAAAATAACCCAGTGGTATCCTTCCCTAAAGATAAACTATCTGTGGGGAAGGAAGATTTTGTATGAACATAGCCCCTCTGTTTCATCATATCTTAGTGATCATTTGGCTATTATTGTTTAGCATTAATATAAAGTAGTGTATGCTACTGACCCTGTTTTCTCTTAATTCATAGTTCACTGTACAGACATTGCTTACAGTGATTTATCTGATTTGCAGTTTTTACCTGTAGGTTATAAAATGCCTTCTTGTACCATTCACAGTACAGATGGAAAATAAATTTAAATGGATCATTTAAACAAAAGTCTAATGGCCGTTTAATCAATTTTGAGCTTTGAGGGGTTTCAGAGAGACTTATAAAGCTAATTATATGGTGATTATTCTCCTAAGCCAGTTCTTCAAAAGGATTAAGAACCAATTTTTCATTTTAAACAGCTACATGTGTTGGAGTGTCGACATAGAATAAAAGTACAATCCAGTTAGATTCCTGTTTTTTTCTTTTCTAAAAGAAGAGATTATCTTGAGTTTAAACATTTAAAATAAAAATGTAAAAACTAGCAAAGGCTCAATATGTATATAAGATTACTCTTCTGCTAAAGCTGTGAGTACTTTAAAAACTATTATCAAGGCCATTCTATGAAACAAAAACTATTTTATTGTGTTTATCAAACACATTACGTCCTCTTTTCACCAAATGGAATGGGGTCAGGAATATAAAATACAGCTAGGTAAGCAAAGGTTCAGATAAACCTTTCTAGAGTTGAATTCTAAAGGTTTGTGAGCTCAATATTTATTTTATTTTATCAAACGTATTACCCTGCCCCTCCTGACAGAGGCATCCCAGGGCAGCTTACAAGAATAAAATAGGGAGGCCAAAGCTCAAGTGGTAAGCATGCATGCTTTGCACATATAAGGTCCCAGGTTCAATCCCCGGCATCTCCACTTCAGGATTCCTGGTAACACGCCTGGGGGAGGCCTCTGCTGGGGGCTTGGAGGGGTCTCAGGTAGCATGCCGGGATGGCCTCTGCCAGAGACCCTGGAAGAGCTGGATTTGGACCCTAATTTGAAACCCCTGCTGCCGTGTCAGGTTGTGGCAATACTGGGTTAAGATGGACCATTGGTCTGACTCAGTTAGGCAGTTTAGTTTAGTTAGTTAAAAACATGTATACAATTCACATAGGGTCCTGCAGACAACAAAATAAAACCATAAATAAAAGAGGAGCATTACCTCCCTCATAATTAAAATCTCACACATAAATAAACAACACTCCACCCCATCCTGCTAAACAACCCACCCTTGCCAAAGGCCTGGTGGAACACCCAGGACTTACATTGGTGCTGAAACTAAGGAAGATCCGGGGCCTCCG
>QEPC01004593.1:4185246-4195726 GCA_003113815.1 Sphenodon punctatus | reverse complement strand
ATTATTATTATTATGATATATAATTGAAATTGGATTAGTTTCCTTGACTCTGCTGGTGGGCAGGATAATATTGTGTTTGGCAGTTATTGGTTATGTGTTTAAATTGGGTTGTTTTTATATTTGTATTTGTTTTATGTTTGTATTTGACTTTGGTTGTTTTTATTGTTGCTGTTTGTTAAGGCTATGGCGGAAGCTAATGCCGTAATAAAATAAAATAAAAATTCACTCTGCCTTGGAGGATGGGTCTGACAGTTCCCTCTGTACATCAGGCCTCACCCAAATGTCAGCAAAGGCCAAGGTAAGCAGCATGCCCCCAGGGCAGGCACAGTATCCACATCAAACTCAGAGGCCATTAGGGTTCTCTGGGCACACAGCTCACAGCAGTAGTTCCCTAGAGCAGACTGGAGGGACAGAGAACCTCATGCTGCTTATAAGCAAAAGAAATTTAGAATAGAACATAGCAGAGCTGCCATCAGCCAATGGAGATCCTGCTTTTGCATGCCATTACCCAGATGGCAGACTCAATCGCAAGCCCTGCCGATACTTTGTGGAACTGTGCATGCGCAGCCACACACAAACCACGCGGATCCTCGTTGCAGGCACATTCTGCCCCGGCGGAAATAGCACACATGAGCATGGGATCTCTGGGGCATAGGATCGTGACCAGTGACCTTCACGCTGGTCAGGAGATGTGTGCACCTGACCATTTCAATACAGTGAGGCTGTGCCCCCCACCCCAAGTGAGAGAGCCATGTTTTTTTAGTGCTATCAGCTGTAGACTCTGTAATGCGTGGGACAAGGTCTACAGTCCCATTGTAGTACAGAAGCACAAAGCTGCACAAGGACTTTCCCAAACAATAGCTAGGTGCACAGACAGTCATGAAATGACAGAAGCCCAATAACAGCCAGTAGGTGGTCACATGCGGTGCGCAGCCAATCCCAGCCCAGCACCTTCCCAGCTGTGTAAACTGTTCAAACTCTGTGGTACATGTTCACCTGCAGTCCCCATGGTCGCCTGTCATCTGACCATGGAGCTTGAACCAAAGGGTGGTGCAGGTGTTCCTCACCCCTGCTGAAGTGAGCCTGCAAGCGATCTAGCAGATGTAGACAGTCTACTGTGCTTGGGTCAAAGAGATTGCTAGGTACAGACGGGTTCTCCTCTGATCTGAGGCCAGGCTAGTGGTGCGTACAACACCGTGGAGCTGTTGCACATAGTTCTGGGGCAAAAACAAGTGTTCCTGTAACGTCCAGAAATATCTACCTTTCGGGAGATATTTCCTCACTATTAATTGATTCCGTGGTTCTGCTGTTGTCGACATCGGCGCCTACCAATTTCCATAATTTTTTGTC
Organism: Sphenodon punctatus; assembly: GCA_003113815.1. Classification (NCBI taxonomy): domain Eukaryota; kingdom Metazoa; phylum Chordata; class Lepidosauria; order Sphenodontia; family Sphenodontidae; genus Sphenodon; species Sphenodon punctatus. The sequence continues at coordinate 4,194,376 of QEPC01004593.1, read as the reverse complement.
CATCTCTGATATTTTTGTCATTTTTCGTTGCTCCTCTACCATGGACGGCTACGGGGTGGGGATGGGCATGGAGGGATCCTCACCTGGCTTCCAGGTGGGTCTGGCTTCCAGGTGGGGGGCAGGTGTGGGTAGAGCAGGAACTGGTGATGCATGAATGAAGAATGGGAGGGGTATCCACCCGGTGGCGAAGGCACTCCTGTATGGGTGCAATGCCATGATGACTCCATCCATAGAGATGAACCAGTCCAAGAGTTAATAATATGTCCAGGTTTGCCTCCTACCACCAGATCTATTGTTGTTGTTCATTATTTCCTTATACCTGCTCCTCTGGTCCTTTGCCCACTGCTGACACTAGGCCATGTCCCTGTTGTAGTCCTGGAGTGCTATCTGCTCCAAGATGTGCTGTAACATCCTCCCATTCCTATAGTATTTTATGAGGTCATACTGGGCCCAGTTCCCCCCAGGGTGATGAAACCCTTATCGTCTCCTCACTCCAGGGCATGCCTTTCTTACGGCTGGCTGGGAAGGCTTCTACTGGCTCAGTGCAGGCTTACCCTGATGTTGAGAGGGTAGCGATGTTGGTAGATGCCTGTGACCATAGGAAGGATGCAGGCCACATACTTAGATACCATTGCGTGGCTGTTTAGAACCCCCCTCTTCCCCACCTGGGTGCATTACCTTATTGGACTAGACTGGCTGTCACTAGACCTGAAACGAAAAATCTCGACAAGTGCTGCTTCTGTTGGAAGTAGGGCATTTGCCGAGATTAGTGTGATGCAGAGTCTTACCAGCTTTCACACCGTTCTCGCCATTTCCCATTATTTTTCACAAGTTGAATGGGGCTGCCACAAGCTGATCCCAAGCTTAATATGTGCCCTGCATGTATTCACTGACAACTGTGCGGATGAAAACCTGCTGGCTAAGTACTGGGAAAGTGCTTGAAATTGCCATAAAAGTGCTTTAAAACTGTCACAAAATTCCTGGAAATTGACAAAAAAGTCCTGGAAAATGATGGAAAAAGTCCCAGAAAGTGCCAAAACGTCTCCCAGAAAATGACAGAAAAAATGGCAGAAGCATGGAATCACCAGAAACTGACAAAGTACTGATGGACACTTACAAGCACTCCCAGAAGGTCAGTATTTCCCTTTGGAACAGGAACATTTGCTCTCATCTCAGCCCTAGCTGTTGTTCTGCTCCATTCTGGCCTGTGAAAGTTGCTTGTCTGGCCACTGTGGCGGGGCAGGTGTTGGGCATGTGCAGGAAACCAGACTGTCCTTGCCCACCACAGGTTTGAATTTGCTGCATGTTGCCTTTCAGGGTGCGAGTGACTGTGGGAGCAGAGAGGGGGGTGGGGGTTGGTCACTGCTTGGTGCTGGGGGATCTGTATGTGGGCATGGCTTCTTGCAGCCTAACAGACAGGCAGCAGCCCTCTGGGTTCCCATTAGCCTGGGTTAGCCATCATTTCCCCTCACAGTGGGCTCCCCATTCTCCAGGATGACACCTTGAGGGGTGACTGCAAGGCAGTCAAGTGATGTATGGGGTGAACATCTGGAGGCCACCTAATAGCTGAGCCGGTGACCACCCACCTGGAAGGGGCTAATCTATGCTACTGTCTCGAACACCCTATGAATAGACTTGAACTCTCAGGTTCTAGTTTTGATAGTATTACTCTAAAAGTATCAAGGATCCTTCCAGAATAAACACTGGAGGAGCTTTTGGAATAGGTGTTTTTGAGGAATCCTCAAGAGCACCAGTCACAGAATGAATGTCTGCATGTTAACACTGGTCACTCTGCTAACCAAGTACACACTGTTCCCTTCCATAAGACTGGGGGGGGGGAAAGGGTATGGCAAAGTTAATTTGATGCGTGGCAAAGTTATAAAAGTATTATTGTGATATTGCTTATTCCTGTTAGCTGTTCCATGATAGTGCCCTTGCATGCGAATCAAGGATTGGTTCTACGTTGTAATAGAAGCTCAACAAGCTGAGGGTAGAGAGAGCGTGAGCGTCCCAGAGAGTTACAATATCGAATCCTGATGCTGGAGAGAAATTCATGTAGGCAGATCCTCCAATCCCAGTGAGGCTTTCTTTGCCTGCACAGTACTTTTTGCAGAATTGGGGTCTGGTCTTTCAAGGTGCTTAGCACCCTAACATCCAGTTGACGTTCGTATGAGTTGAAGATGGTCTTCTATCAAAGGAGGTGCTCAGCACCTGCAATTATTGAGCCAAATAAAAAGATAGGAATTGCAGAGCCCTGGCCTTAGGATCTGCATATTCTGTTGCCCCATTTTTCTAATGAGATCATTTCTGTAGAACCTCTGGTAAGAGAAATTGGTTTCTTCCTCTGTTGCAATGTAACAGCCTTCAAGTAAGTCTTCCATGCTGAGGCTGTCCAGGCAATTGTTTGTTTGCGTAGTTCTTTGGGTTTTCTTTATTCCCTCCAGGAACAGAGTATCTGAAACCTACTGTAGTTGTATCAGTAGTTTAACTGTTAAGGTCATAACCTGGTCATTCAGTTATTGTCAGAAATATAATTGCCTGCACTGAAAGGAGAACAGCAATCTGTCATTTTATGGAAGCTGCAGTGGAAATGGCTTGCCAGAAGGCTAAAAGTGACGATGAGCATGTTGCTTAGTTGCCATCACTTGCTTCTTAGAGCACTTAAAATATTTATTTAATGTATTTTGTCCATATTTCTAGATCTCTTGGCAACAAATGCCCGGTAACAGGTATTTTCTCTGTGATACACATCTTAATTGTATTTTGTATGCATAGTTCTATTTTTCCTTTCTGTTTGCATGTGCCAAACTTTCAGCTAGCAGTGTAAAATTAATAGGCATACATTATGGATGCAATGTCCACCATTAAGTCAATGAGAGCTGAACCATTGACTTTAATGGACAGAGGATTGCACCCTCAGTCTCCATTTTGAGGAACATTTGAAATGTACAATACAGTCCCTGTGTGAGAGTCAGGAATGTGAAATTCTTGAGATTTGGTTGTTTGCCTTTCTGTTTACCTATTCCCCCTGTTAAGAACAATACAGTACTTTCTCCAGCTCCCTTGCAAAGTGTTTCCATTTACTATAAATAAAGAAAAGTATCAGTTTATTTAAATCTCCTGTCAGTCAATTTCGCTGAAATACTGTCTCCTCTTAGATCTATCTTGCGTATCTGTTTCCATAGCACAGTGCCGTGGTAGCTTCCAAGATAAGGTGATTTCATTTCACTATCTGTTCCTCCAGCAATTTCATAGTTTGCAGTCTCCCTTCACTGCAGTTACATGAGTGAATAAAGGGAGGGCTGGATTAAAAGATTATGGACTGGATTAAAGAAACAATTCTGTTAATGCTGATAGAGGAAGAGCAGTTGTTGAGGCAAATATCACTGTTGAATTGAAGTGATATGGAACTATTACTCTAAAATGATTCTCCTTTTCTGTTTGGCAGGTGTTCTTACTCAGTAGTTTGCAATTACAGTAGTAGTATTTGCTATCCCTTCCCATAATACAGCATGAGGTCCTGGTCATGCTAAATCCAGTGATTCTCAACAAATTTTCACCGCATGACCCTCTTTTTAGGCTTAACTGTAATTCTCTGACCCTAGATTTGCAACAAAAACATACAGAGTAGATCACATATTGGTTGGATTCATGATTGTACAACCCCACTTGGCGTCCTGACACACAGAGGAACTTCTATACCAGGGATAGGGAGTGTTTTTTAATCTCGAGAGTTGCATCCATTTACCACATTGGGACCCAATAGCTGCATGTGGCTCTAGAGCCACAGTTTCCCCACTTCTGTTCTATACCAAGTGATTCTGTGTGCTACTGTATAATAATGTAGATAGAAAATTTGCAAGGATTTCTTCAAAATATAGAGGTTTCTTTCAGGATAGGTCTAGTTCCCTGGTTCTCAGACGGCGGGGCAGGCCACCTGGGAAGGTGTGCTGGTGAGAGTGTTAATACACCCAAGTTCCCTGGGGCCCCGTCAGGCACAAGCCCTCCTGTGGTCATCTGGTGAGTGAGGGGGCTTCTTGGAGGTCCCTTGGATGCGGTGGGTGGCCACCGATCATAGGGCTTTTTCAGTGGTCACCCCCAGGCTGTGGAACTCCCTGCCTGAGGGGGTCTGATTGGCTCAGAGCCGTGTCTCTTTCCAGCATGGTTGTAAGACCTGACTGTTCCTTCAGGCGTTTGACGAGGGAGAGGGGTAGGGAGAGGTGGGGTTTTATCTTCCCAGTTGTAGGTTCTTGTTAATATTGTTTATATATTTTATATAGATGTTGTTTTTATTGAGTTTATGGAATTGTATTTTATATATGTCGTTTGTTGCCCAGGGCTGCCAGAGGCATGATGGGCAGGATAAAAATATAATAATAAACAATAATAAATAAATAAAATTAAATTAACTCTCCCTTGTCCCCGGGTACCTCAGTCCAATCCCTGCTGGCTCAGCCCTGGAGTTTCTCTTTGGGTTAGCTCCCCACTCTAGCCTGGCTCAAGTCCCATCCTTGGATGAGCCTCCCCCTTGTCTCCTGGAGCTCTTTCGCAGCTCCCCTTGGACAGTCCTCTCTTGGGGCTTCCCTTCAGCCCCGCTGTCACAATGCAGCTGCAGAGCTGTCTTGCAGCTCCCAAGCTCACAGTCTTCTCTGGACTGTGAAGAAGCTCTGCCCCTCTATACTTCCTCTCTGCCCCATTATCCTTCCTTTCTTCCGTTGGTACCCTGCTCAGCCCCTGAGGCTCAGGAGCTTCCCCTCAGCTCCTGGCAGCCATGGACTCGGGTGTGGTGTCTTCCACTGGCCTGCCCCTGCACCTGGCCTGTTTGAGCCCTCTTATGGCCAGCACACCAAATCCTCAGATGACCTTGCCCAAAGGCTGCATGTACACGTTGAACAGGAGAGGGGGCAGAATAGAACCATGACCCCACACATAAGGTCCCAGGGAGATGATGATCAATCACCCAGCACTACATGTTGAGTTCTCCTGGCCAGGAAGAAACAGAACCATTCAGAACAGTCCTACCCACCCCGGCTTGGTCCCACAAGTGGGTCACCGACAACTCATGGTCAATAGTATAAAATGCAGCTGAGAGATCTAACCAGATCAACAGGATTGACAGACCCTGGTCCAGCTATGGTAGAGGTCGTCAACCAAGGCCACAAGCATGGTCTCAGTGTCAAAACCTGGAAGAAAGCCAGATTGTGAGGGATCCAGAAAACTGACGGTCTAGATGCCCTTGAAGCTGCTGAGCCTCATAAAAAGGATAGGTTAGAGACCTTCCGATAGCTGGCCAGAGAGTCAATGTCAAGTGATGGTTTCTTGAGCAGAGTCCACACCACCACCACCTTGAGGCAACCTGGGACTCTGCCCTCCTTAAGGGAGGCATTGACCACCCCAGCCAGCAATGGCCTCAGTGTCTCCCCGCTGGCCTTAACCAGCCAGGATGGGCACGAGCCCAGTTCACAACAGGTGACTCTAACAGTCCCAAGAACATCCCCTGCATCAGCGGGTGACACCCACTGAAACTGATCCCATAAAATAGGACAAGGCAGGGCTTCCATTACCTCTGGTTCTCTCACTGCAGCAAGTGTGACGTCAGAGTCGTGGTGAATTTGAGAATTTATCTGCAAAGTAGGTGGCAAACTTGTCACTGTAGGCACCTAATGACTCTAACTCCAGGTGAAGACAGTTAGGATTTAATAAACTATTCACCACCCAGAAGAGCTCCACTGGATAGCACTTTGCAGATGCTATGGCAGCAGCAAAAAAGGCTTTGTTCACCACTGCTACAGTCATGACATAACAAGCTTTGCTGCAGATGGATGGCTTTGGCACAAGCCGAGCACCGCCTGTACTCTAACCGCCTACCCTCTTGCTTTAGCAGTCTCGGGTCCTCCATATACCAGGGAGACCTGCGTCGCCACAGTGGGGGAAGCAGATGCCTGGATGCCACTGCGTCAATGGCCTGGGTCAGCATAGCACCACAAATTAACCAGGCCATCAAGAGGGAGGCTGTCAAGGTCAGCGGGTAAATCCCCCAGAGACTTCTAGAATCTATTGAATCCATTAGTTTCTAGGGCTGGACCATCCTGACTTGTTCTACCACTCTGACGGGGGCAAAAGAGGACAGGGATCTGGTTCCTCAGAATGTAATGGTCCAACTATGACAATGTTGTCATGACAACACCCCCAATAATTGGAACCCTTGTTTTCAGGCCAGTGCAAAACATAAGGTCCAGTGTGTGTCCAGCCTTCTATGTTGGGCCAGATATAGACCCATGGTTGTCATGGCAGCCAGACCATGAAATCCTGCTCTGCCCCTGAAATATAAGTTTTCACACAAACAGTTACTCTGAAATACAAACCGAAGGGGAGCATGGAGTACATACTTGTCTTCCTAAACTTAAATAACGTTGCTTTAGTACTCTCTTCATGTGAACATTTTAATAATAAAACAGAAAAAAATCTCAACTACATTGAATTAACTGTTCATCGGAATGTGGCCTTAGTGTTGTAAACGTACACGTACAGGTAGTCCTGTTGTCTTCAGTAGGCCTACTGCTTGTGTGAGTAAAATTGCAGTCTGGCCTATTGCCTGTAACAAACGAGGAGTCAAGGGTGCCACCAGGATAGACATAAGGACTGGAGCAGCCCTGCCTCCTGCTTTTTGTTCTCTCCCAAGAACACATGCTCCCTGACCCTCTCTTCACACTCTTCCAGGCAAGGTTTGTTCCCTGGATTGGTGGGGTGCATCATACGAGAACAGGGAGCATGAGGTACAAGCAGGAGACACTACTACATATAATGGTGGTAGTAGTGCTGGTTGTTGTCTGGCTGTCAGTTTGAGCCATGGCCCTGGCGATGGTAATCCTCTGCATGTCGTTCCAGTCCTGAGAATGCATAGCTGGGAAAGAGCAAGCATCGGGCACGTACTACCAACCAGGAAGAGCTGGAAGACTGCATGTTTGGAAATGGCACCGTGGGCTTTTAAGGCAGATGTTGCATGCGCACCAGTGAGAGTGGAGAGAGGGGCCTGAAGTGGTGGTTTCTTGGAATGCTCTAGGCTTTTTTCCCGCAACTCTATGGTGTTGACAGACCTGTATGTGTGGAGGCTGCATGCAGCCTAATTGACGGGACACAGATCTGTGGGCCCACATTCGCCCACGTGGCAGGCTTCCTATGCTCCAGGACCCCACCATGAGTAGGGGCCGCATGGCCAGTTGTGGGCAAACACCTAATAAACAGGTAGGTGGGCACCCACCTGGTGTGGGCTGCCGTGTCATTTGTTAACACCCCCGTGTCTCCTTCTCCCAACCTGGGACTGGTGCAGACATAAAAATGAAAGGGTGGGGGTGGGGGAGATTTATTCCTTGTGCACCATTTCTTGGGGTGTGTTCACCCTCAGTTCTTGCCTGTTTTCAAACGGCGTAGTCTCTGCATTGGTCAGATGTTCCTCCCTTCCCAGCAGCTGGTATAATTGTGGGTGTGGTTGAGGGATGACTTGGTATCTATGAGCCCACAAGATACTCAGCTGCTGTAATGGCCCCATGGGACTATTCACAAGTGATTCTAGCTAGAGAAGCCTGCAGGACCAGAAATGCTCAGAGTGGCATATCTCATAAGTGCTTTAAATTCCTCAAGCTCTCAGTAATGATGAGTATCGAGACTCGTGCTGAACTCCCAAAGGGTAGAGGGAAAAGACCCTCCTCTTTTATTTTAAATTCTTCTCCCATGTCTGCCCTTGGCGATAGGTTGTGGTTTTTTTTGCGGGGGGGGGAGGGACCAAACCTCTCAAATTCCAGAGAAGCTCTCATTCTGCGGTATAAACTGTTGTTCTAAACAGCAGGATTCTAAAAATGTCATTCTAGAGCACCAAATAATGGTGGTGGTTGTGCAGCAACCCTATAACTGAGAGGGGCTGCAGTTGGAGGTAGGTCTGATTCCAGTCTTTTCAGAATGTGGTCTTAACTCTGATGTAAACACCCATCGCTCTAGCCTGATTGAGCAAGTATGATCAGTTTTAATCCATGTGCCCACAGGGTAGAGAGCAGTGATGATGGTGATGAGAGTAAAGGCAGCATGGAAGTCAGGGCTAGCCTGCTGCTGCATACCCTGCCCCTCCTGCTCCAAGCAGCCTGGGGCAGCTTACAACATTAAGACACATTAAATAAAACCAAACAATACATTAAAATAGAGTGTGCATGAACAGGCAGTCTTTGCACAGTGGAAGCTGGCTTGACTCCACCTCTCCTCACTTGGCACAAAAGTGTTCATAGCGTAGGTCATTTACTGAACTAGTGCAGGTATTGGTATGTACATGTGGCAGGTGAATTGCTGCACCTTCTCAAACATCTCTGGAAAGACTTTCTGATGACTGGCCTATTCGACTGAATGTCTCCTGGTAGTTCTTGTCCTTTCTCAGTAGTTTCAAGGGAGTTAACTTACCTCGACCTGGCACTTTGTTCCACACTTTACGAACATGGGGCATGGTACGTCACTCGCAAATCCAATGCATAGTATCAGTACATCTGTGACTTTTGAAGTAAGCACAGCGGATTTCACTCCTGCCTTTGCTGCATGAAGTGTGTGCAGTAGCATCTTAGTGTCAGCTTCTTGTGTAGACCACAGGTCTCTGACTTCCTCCCAATGGTCTTTGGTGATCATGAAACAGGCCTCCTCACTTGTTGTGTAAAGTACTTTACCTTGTAACCTCTCCATGTACTTAGGCATCCTCCATTGTTGCACCAAGAAATTAATGAGCTGAGACTTGCTAGATGAGCTGCATAGATATTTTCTCAACTACTGAATTTTGTGAGCTGGTGCAATGTTTTTCAGCTGCAGACTAGCATTTTTCCCTCGCTTGCATCATTCGGCATCTTTGATTGAAGTTTCTAGGTAAATGTCAAAAACAACATCTATGCTTTCACTCTCTGTACCCTTGTGGCGTACCCTTGTGAAGTATAACACAGAATACAGATTCTGCTAGCTGTTCAAATGTCTTCTCATTGCCCTTCATCTTCTGCACCAAACTCCTTCCATCAATGATCAAGTAGATGGGACAGGTATGTTTTCTGCTGGAGATACACTTCCCCCCCCCCCCCAAAGTCTATTTCAGTTGCTACAAGGGACT
>QEPC01004593.1:4136102-4173155 GCA_003113815.1 Sphenodon punctatus | reverse complement strand
TGGTTTACTTTATTATGCCCCTGAACATTTTCTTACTTATATTTTATTAATGAATATTTTGTTACCTGTTTTGAGATTGCTTTTATACAGGAAATTAAAGTATCCTACCCTGATGTTGTTTACAATCAGTCCTTTGAATATGATGTCCAAAGGAGATGAACTGTTTCATCCTAATTCATACTCCATAATGATGTCATCATACTTCATACTTCATACTGATGATCCTGAGTGTCATATGTGTCATCATCTGTTTTTCACTTGTGAAATAAAGCTAACACCTATTATCATCTTGGCAACACTTGCATAGCTTACCATGCCAATACAAAAAATTGTACAGAATCAGTATTTGTGAAATCCCAAAATGTACAGGTGCTTCTGTGTTTTTTAAGCAAAATATAACCTCAACTTCATATTTTCACTTGCATATGGTAGAAATGGCACAGAAGCACTGTGTTCTTGCAGTTGCAGTCTCTCTTTCAAAACAATCTTTTTCTCTTGCAGTTCAGAAATCCAAAAGCATCACTTCATACTCGATTATCAGACCTGATAAGCCACCTATGGAAGAAAGGAGACAAACACTGTCAAGAGTTTTACCGGGCTTTACAGATCAATGCTGAGCAGCTTTATAATAACTTGCCAAGCAGGAAAATACTCAGTAAGTTGGAACGTCTAGAGCTTGCTCGAGTCAGTCTATCACAAATGTTGCCCGTGCAGGCATTCCATCTAGCTGTTTTTGAGGAATCGAATACACTTTGCCACTTATGTCTTCCAGGCTAAGATTTTTAAAACTGCCAGAGTTTGAAAGCCTAGTTCCTATCAATTTAAATGGGAATTGGGCATAAGTCCTTTTGGCAGCTTTTAAAATTTTAGCCCCTATTTTTAAGAGGCTCCTTATGTGCATCTACAAAAATGTAGATTTATTTATTTTCATTGCTGCTGTTTTTCCTAGATTATTTAATAGCCTTTTTATTCTCTCAATATTGCCTCTGGCTTCTAGAGTATAAAAGAGCTGTATTAAAATAGCATTATGCTTGTGACACAAACTAACAAAATGAAGGAAGTTCAGAGACTTGGCTTTCACTCAGACCTTAAATCACACAGTTAAGGCAGCACACTTACGATGATAGTTCATGCTCCCATTGCAGGCACTTATCCTGTTAATCACAGGGGCCCTACATCAGTGCATGCCAGCAGTCACAGTGCAGACTATACTCCACCATTTGCTTGCACAAGTGCTCCCAGAATCAACATGAACCACTTTAGTCGGTACAGCAGGTCTTTTCCTAAAAGGAAAGGCTTGCATCCTATTCTGCCGTCCTGGAATAATAGATCTTTTCATATTTGCTTTAATTCAGTGAAATGGAGCCAGAGGGAAAGGAATATATTGAGCTGCTTGGGAAGAAGCTGCTTCAGTTAGGTTAATGAAACAGAGTGCATATTAAGATATCCCCAACAATCTATCTAACAATAGGAATACTGCACCATTTAGTTTCTTTGTTGTCTTGGATAGCACTTTAAGGGTTGGCCTATAAGATGGAAAAACTAAAATCAAAAAGATGCTAGGCCAAAAATCAACTGTTTTCTTTAACTGAAGTGCCACAGATAATTTTTTGAAGAAAGAAGGAAATGGGTAAATAACAATGATATTTCAAAATATTGCATCCTCTGGTTTCACCTAGTATCTCAGTGTGTAGCAAAACCTCATATTCATTCTGATATACTAATCTGTACTGACTTCAAGATCAGATCATTTTTATAAACATGCCCAAGCCAGAAGCAGAGAGGAGTCCTAGCCACAAAATTCTTCCCACCTCCTCCCAGTTTGTAGGTATTTGGTCCATGCAACACATTAGTAGTCATTGCAACAGCATTAGCTCAGTCCCTTTGATTTGATATGTACCTTGTAGAAGCCATTCCTGCAGGCACTGTGTGAAAACTTGAATCAAATATGCTTAGATCTAAAAGAAATCTACCACCTTAGCTGTAGGAGAGTCAGGGAAATTTAGCCCTGGATTACCTTCCGAGCTGTCTAAAGTCCTTCCAAAGTCTTGCCAATTAACATCTTGATCTTACAACCTTGGCTTATTCAAATAGCCCACTGGTATGGGCTAGTGACCAGAGTCTAAGTTAGGCTTCTGAAATTGTGGGATAAAATCAAGCAGTGGAAGTATTGCATCCCTGGGACTAATGAAATGGTAGCTCATTACCCTAATGATAATTCCCCTAATGATATTTGGAGAAATTTCAAGACTGCTTTTGTGACACAGGTGCAGTACAAATGGATCCCAGCCACATTTATAAAGATTCTAGTTTCCATAACAGTAAACTTGTTTTGCCAAAGAAAGTATTAATAGGACTGAGATCCCTGGGTTAAAATACCTGTTAAATCTATCCGGGGCATAGCTAGGTTGAAATGGACCCTGGGGCAGAAGATGGAATGATGCCTTTTCCCACGCTATCCTCCCAGGGGCAGGGGAACACAGCTATGTGAGGGAGCATGCCCCTCTCAGGCTCGTGGACTCTATCACTGCCTGTCCCTGTTAGTTACACCCTTGAGAACTATGCATTCACACACGTAGCTGCCTCCTTCTCTCATAAGAAACTAGACACATTGTGAAAGTATTTAAGGGTTTGTATATTTGTGGTTTCTTTTAATAGGCTAGGGAGCTAAAATGATTACCCTAATTATTTATTATTTTGTGTGTTTGTGTATCATCTTGCAATGACCACTGGTCATGCTAATAAATGATTTGATTTGATTACACTAATGATAAGTTCTCCTTCTGGATTGAGTAATTCATTCATGTTTGTGTAGTGCTTTGCAAGTGCCTGGACTTGAAAGCCCATAAATGTTACCTTTTTAAAAAAACAAACCAAAGGCACTTATAACAAAGCTTAGTGTTATTAGGCTTTGTTGCAAATCACTTTATTCATTTAAATTCCAAGGATTTGAACTTGCCCAAGCATAGCCATTCATAGCAGTGCTTAAACTACGGAAGGGGCAATCCTCCACCCTTAAAGTCTTTGGGAGCTTTTATCATTCAGCAGATGGTGGTTTGTATATGTGCAAGAGAGTTTGCCGTATCGGGACGTACTTTCTAAACTCCAAGTGAAGAAATGGAACTCTCAAGCTGGGAATTTTACTTGACCTCCGCACAAATCAAATATTAGAGTAACACCTCAGAACAGGGACAAAGCTCTTATAGGTACAGGAGGGACATTTGTCCTAGGGCCCAAGCTGGGAATTTTACTTGACCTCCGCACAAATCAAATATTAGAGTAACACCTCAGAACAGGGACAAAGCTCTTATAGGAACAGGAGGGACTTTTGTCCTAGGGCCCAAGCTGGGAATTTTACTTGACCTCCGCACAAATCAAATATTAGAGTAACACCTCAGAACAGGGACAAAGCTCTTATAGGAACAGGAGGGACATTTGTCCTAGGGCCCAAGCTGGGAATTTTACTTGACCTCCGCACAAATCAAATATTAGAGTAACACCTCAGAACAGGGACAAAGCTCTTATAGGGACAGCAGGGACATTTGTCCTAGGGCCCAAGCTTGGGGGGAGGGGCACAAGGCCCAAGCTGGGGGTGGGGGCAACTCCTGTCGTATTGCGGAATGACCAGGCAGAGACTGAGCTGAGCAGAAGCGCTTGCATCATGCAGCGTGCGTGGGACCCACCCGGTCGGTGGCACAGGACGAAGTAAGCATCGCCGCTGGCGGCAGCGTGAAGCAGGCAGTGCAGCCTCCGCCTCCAGGGCTCAGATGCAGCAAGTGAAGAGCGGGAGAGGCGCCATGGTGTCATGAGTGTAATGAGTCAGAGCAGTGGACTCGCTGGAACTTACCATGTAAGTTGACAGTTTTCTGCAATAAGACACTGAAGGGAGGAAGCAGGGGAAGGATGGGACAGGGGAGAGGATGGTGATGGGGTTGGGGGTAGGGGCAAGTCCATTTCTTGCACCTGTGCCGATTTCAACCTAGCCTACCCCCCTGCCTCAGAAAGAGCTCATAGTGGAAACATTTACTAAATGGTTTTTTAAAATAAATAAATAAATAAAAAGAAACCACTCCTCCCCCCCAATCCTGCAGCAGGCAGTGCATAGCTGACTGTATGTATCAGAATTCTCCCTCAAAACTGCCCATTTAAGAAGATGAAAAAAATATCATGAATGGTCAAATTAATAGGGTTGTTTTTTTGTTTTTTTTACAAAACAACAAAAACGTTACCCTTGTCGTTACATGCAATGTGCAATCAGACTGAATGACTGGCCATGACTCTCTAGTTCTGCTAGAGGGAGCTAGGATATCCAACATTGGGTGAAAACAGATATAACGCTAACTCCACTTTAACACCGCTTTAGCATTTCTTATGCATATTACAGGACTGCGTAGGGCACCTATATAGCCCTGCAGCATGCATAAGAAATGTTAAAGCAGCGTTAAAGTGTAGTTAGCGTTATGTCTGTTTTCACCCATTGTCAGTTTCTGATGTCCTAGCATGTGAAATGGTCAGATCATCCCCTATACAGAATGCAGCTCTGCAGGGATCCTGTCCTAGAGAGTGGCTTGCTTTACCCCCTGTTTTGCTGGCATCTCTTCAGTGTTCATGCTGTTTATCCAGTGTTGCAGAAATCACACAACTCCCAGTGTACTGAAGGCAGCGTTATAGTGGCATTCTTTCCCCAGTCACTGTCAGGGTGGGACTCGGCTGCCAGAGACATCACCTCAGTCAGTGATCCTCGACGTTCATTTAGAGAGGAGCTGCCTGCCACACCATGGAAGAAAAAAGTTCACAAATTAGCCCTGGATAAAGCTAAGTTAGGCAGAGCAATGTATACAGCATGCTAGTGCACTGGTCTGTGGCCCACATTCCAGAGGGGCATCTGAAAAGGAGAAGTGGAGGTAGAGACATGATTCTGTGGAGGTAGGATTTCCCTCCCTGGCTCGCTGTCACCAGCTCAATCGGATTTTGATCCATCTGCCCAAGGATGTGACTAGCAATTTACTGAGGGGGAAGAGAGCGCAGGAGGCAGGAAGCAATAAAACCAAAGGATCTGGATTTTGTCCAGTGAACTGCTGTTGTGGAGACAAATTCAGCAATCACAAAAAATGTGGCAGGGTTCTTTAAATTTAAAAATAGGTTACCATCCCACAATGAAATGTTGTAGATGACAGAAAAACTGCTATAATTATTGTTTTATCTAGTTTATAGTTCTTATCTACTTCACCCTTGCAACACCCCTGTGAGGCTAGATCATCATTATTTTTATTTTCTAGATTGGGAACTGAGGCTGAGAGACAGTTACTTGTGCAAAGCCATCCAGTGAGTTCATGGCTAAGATGGGATTTGAACAGTGGTCTCCCATGCCCAAGTCCAACTCTTTATGCACTATACTTCATTAATCATAATCTGCTTCATTTAAACACTTTTCCAAACAAATTAAATACTAAATGCCATTTGTCTCCTGACTTCACAGCATGGAACTGCTGCGCCAGAAGAGACAGGCTTTCCTTTATGCTCATAGACCCAAAAGATCTTAAGGGATTCTCTCTGGTGTTACATCCCACATGCTGGGTAACCAGATATCCCAGTGTTGGGGGGCAGTTCTGGTGTCCTGGCCAGCTCTACTGAACACAAGACAATGGCTGCCTTTAGACAGACAGTAGCTCTGCTGCTGTCCACACCAGCCTGCTTCACCCTGGGCTAGCCAGTCTGTCCAAAGGTGGCACCACCGGATGTACAGGTGGAGCAGGCTGTGCCTGTTCTGGGGCAACCCTGCTGCCAGTGCTCTGGAATATCCTGGCACGCCGCTGGCAGAGCAGGCCAGCCAAACCCATTCTGGAGAGAACCAGCCTGGAGCAGAGCTGCTGTCCGTCTGTGGGGTGGACCCACGCTGTAGCGCCACTCCCAGCCGGCCGTTGCCCCAGACAACACCATATAGTTGCAGGCACCAGACTAGAGTGTTGGGTGATTGCCCACAACTCTATGGTGGGTGGGTGTGCTTTCCACATGGATCACAGGCTGGGGAAACTGCTGGGTCTAACGCCAACCCAAGTGGGGCTGCAAGTGGGCAGTGCACCCCCAGAGCAGCTCCAGGGGGCAGGGAGCCTCTGCATCCATCTATTTACAGCCATTGTCTCCGTTTCCGTGTAACTGGTTGGGCATTTATCCTCTACATGTTCCTCCCTTTGTTCTAGGATCAGGACTGGGACCAAATGCAGACCTCTTCACCAGTCCCTATCTTAATTGGTCTCCATTCAGCCAAGTGTCATTAACACTGGATGTGCAGTGTCCAGTATGGAAACTCTAAGACATTGATTTATTATTTCTCAAATGTATATGTCGTCCTTCCCACAAGGATCAGGGTGGCTTACAATCCATAAAAAACAATAAAAATTCATACAATAAAAGTACCCATCCCTCCCACGCTCCCCCACAATCTTGTCCAGAAACCCAACCAAGCCCTATATAAATAGGGCTTAAATCCCTGCCTGCCAGATGGTCTTCCAAATAAAAAAGTTTTGCACCATTTCCAAAAGATGTCCAGGCTCAGGCTCAAGCGAATTTCCTGGGGAAGGGAGTTCCGCAAAATGGAGGCCGCAACCAAGAGAACACACACACACACACTCGTGGACAAGGATAACAGATGGAAACCGCAGGAGGGTATCCGTGACCGACTGTAGGGGCCTCAAAGGGCTACGATAGGATAGGCGCTCTTTCAGATATATGGTACCCAGACCATTTAGAACTTTAAAGGTCAACATCAGGACCTATAGGCAGCCAGTGCAGACCTCCGAACACCAGAGTATTGTGCTCCTGGCGACTCATCCCTGAAAGGAGCCGAGCCGCCACATTCTGCTCCAGCTGCAGCTTCCAAACAGTCATCAAGGGTAGCCCCATGTAGAGTGCATTGCAGTAATCTAGCCTACATGCATGTTGGATAGGAGTTCCGTTGATGAAAAGGGAATGAGCATTCACATGATGGCAAACTGGTAAAATTCTGGAAATTAAATAAGTAGTTTCTTGGGCAGCAATTGATACTGGCTATGAATCCTGTTTGAAAGCTAAATGCTTGATTTTACAGCAAAGTAGTAATGTGTAGGCCGTGTTCAGTTTTGGGCACATTGCTTTCACTGCTTACTCCAATGAAATGGAGTATCTGAAGGCAGTGTTCAACTAATAATGTATGCTAGCTGCATGAATGTAGAAATTGCCATAAAACCAATCCTGTGAACTGACAGTAAAGAAAATAAGAAGCCAATGGGTGGTTGTGGGAGTTATTGCTTAAACATTGAAATCTGTCAAAGCTTTCCATAGTGAAAGATGAAATAGATTTGTGCTTTAAAGTTTGTTTCAGTGCGAAAGCCTTTCTCTAATTCAATGTATTACCATCTTTTTACGCTGGTGGAGTTCTGGGTGCTGTCAGAAGAGGTGTACAGAGCAATCAGACTGCTTTAGGCCCCAAGTCTACAAAGCATTGAACCATATATGTGATTTTAAGCATGTAAGCTGTAGGAGTGGCTGCTCATTTTCCATGGAAACTTGCATGGTTTAGAAGCAAGAGTAATAAAGTGCTTTGCTGGATCAGGACTTTGAGTTTAAACTCCTTGTGCTGCATTCGTATGATTAGGCACTATGGGTTGGACCTTCAAAGCACCCTAGCAATTAAGGGTACAATCCTCATTCATCCAGTGCGAAAGGAGGTTATGCACGCATAAGTTACGTGCCTAATTCCGCATTTACACCTTAGGGCAGCGCACGGTGGCACTTCCTCAAGGAGAAGATGAAGAAGGAGAAGGAGGTGGAGGCTGTCGCTACTTCTGAATTATAGGGCTGGATTTTGAGCCCTGTCATTCGCGAGTACTGTCGCAGCAAAACCCCGTTCGCACCAGAAGTTGCAACGGCCTCTGCCTCCTTCCCCCATTACGTCTTCTCCTCACGGGAGTGCCGCTGCTGTGCCACCGTAAGGTGTGAACGTGCACTAGATTTAAGGGAGGCCAAATCCCTTTCACAGGGACAGACATCATCACCCACTTTCGCATTCAGTGTCACAACCCCTCTGTGTGCTCTTAGCATAGAACAAGTGTGCTCTGACCATTCGAAACTGCCAGGCAGAGATGCATTCAGCATTTGCATATTACAGGCAGCAGCCCCCTGACTGTTGTTACGCTGCACAATGATGCCCCCTGCTGTGAGGATTTGACATCCACTTAAATCTAGCACAGCACTTCGGTACTCAAATTACGCTAATCTAACTGAACTGAAGCATCCTGACACATATTATCAGGACGGGTGATGATTTTATGTAATTTTTAAACTATTTCTCTGAAGAGTGGTAATACATTGTTTCCTACCATGTTGCATGAATTGATACTGAAGTGTGTTGGCTTGAACACAGTACTAACTCTTGGTGTATTGCTTTATTTCTAGAAACCTCAGATTCCACAGGGATAGACACTGACAAGGAGAAATGTATTCTAAATGACAGGGGTAAATAAAAACACATACAGTCCTTTTGGCTAGTGTGACTCTGGGTTGCCTTTCAGGTTAAGATTTACAAGATTCAGTTTATATTACAATTTAATTTGTTTATGGAGCAAGTATTTTTATATAATATATATAATATCTTTACTTTTAGATATGTATACAGATTAAATAATAATTAGAGGGAGATGTATTCAGCCTACTAGTCTTGTACAATTCAGGCTGTTGTGGAGACTTGTGCAGCATTTATACTGCTTTTTTAAAAGTCTGATGTATGTTTTATTGGTAATTTTCTGTAACCGTCCAAAACTAAAGTAATAAAGGGTTTTACAGCTGTCACTGTCCTTTTACAGAATAACCTCACAAAGTCTCTCTAGGAGACCTCATTTTTCATTATTGAGTAAGCAAGCAAGGACTAATATAGTAAAATGGATAAGCACTTTGTTCATTGAAAGTTTGATGCTTGGCTTGCACATGGCTGTAGCAAATCTCCCATTCATCTTAATTTTGCAGGATCAGAGCCTCATTCTGTCTCTTCCCCACCTAGGTCACATCTGCAGTGGAACCAGCACAGTTCTTCTGCACATGGGGGGGGAGAATAAAATACCGGGAAACTGCATTCTGAGACAGTGTCCACAATACATCTGTTCCGGGAGAGTCCCTATACTTCTGCATGCTGCATGGCATGATGACCATGTAGGCCCATCATCCATTTTCCATTGAGCCATGTGAGCTACTGCAAACATGAGCCTAGTACTAGCAGCTGCAAAAACTATGCCAACATACATCTCCTGGAACCAGGATTTGCCCAGGAACTGACCAATGCAGTTCAGCGTTACTCTGAACACTTGAGTAATATACTGTAGTAATAGGAGACCACACTACAGTGCTCAGATTTTCTTCCTGTGCCAGTATTTGTGTTGGGAGAATGAACTGAGTGTACTTCAAAAGTGACCCAGAAGCACCCTATTTAATCCCAATTTGCATAGTTTTTTACTCTTGCATGTTTCTCTTGACTGGACAGACATGCACGTTTTTTGTATCTGCAAAAAAGAATCTTTTGGCACCTTAAAGACTAACAAGAAAAACTCTTTATTTTCTTGTTAGTCTTTAAGGTGCCCATAAGACTCTCTGTTGTTGTTTTAGAGCTATAGACTACCATGGCTACTCTTCTGGGATTTTTTGTATCCTTTGCCATTCAGAATCCAAACAGTGATGTTAAAGCATTTAAAAAGAAGCACCTTTAAAAGCTGCAGTCCTAAGCACATTTACTTGTGAGCAGGGTTGGCTACCTGAGTTCCTTGGAATACTAGTG
Source organism: Sphenodon punctatus (assembly GCA_003113815.1). Classification (NCBI taxonomy): domain Eukaryota; kingdom Metazoa; phylum Chordata; class Lepidosauria; order Sphenodontia; family Sphenodontidae; genus Sphenodon; species Sphenodon punctatus. The sequence goes on along the minus strand of QEPC01004593.1, from coordinate 4,163,353 downwards.
CCTCTACTGGTACTACCTTCCCCCACAAATACTATTTCTGTTAGTACTAGTCAAGCAATTTAAATACTGTTAATAATGTTAGTCAAATAAAATTTCTTGAGTAATCAGTTAATACAGCTAAACCTTGAAAATGTACTTGCAGTTGAAAAACAAAGATTGTAATGCAAATAAATATCAAAATATTTCTTTAAAACCAATGCCATTTGTCCTGAGAAAAAGGCCCTTTTCAAATGGACATGCCCCCCCCCCCCCCATGTGTGTGGGGTCCATTTGAAAGCCGCAGCTGGTGCGGGGGAATGGGTGGGCGTCCATGCGAATGCTGCGCCCAGTGGGTAGGGGTGCGTACACGCTCCTGCGCGCCACCCACCGCTACCCATCACCCACGCAAGGAGCAACAGGCACCAATGCTGGATGCTCCATGCATGGAGATGAGTGGAGGTGGGTGGGGGGCACCCCCATGGGACTGCACCCCCGCGCACCCCCCACCCACTGTGCCGCCCACCCACCCCCCTATGCACCCGCGCCCATTTGAAAAGGGCCAAAGAATCTTGTCCCATGTGTTTTTTATCTGGCTTGTATCTTTTTTATATCTAAGGCAGCTCAGCCTGCAGGTTCTTGTGAGTAAGCCCCATTGAAATCAGTGGGATTTATTCAGCAGTAAGTACACCTAGGATTGTGGCTTGTATAGGTACATCGGATTTCACTTTCTTTTACATGTTATATACAGTGCCATAAAATATATGTAAATAATTCACTAGCCAGGCATAAAAGATCACTCACCAAGCTGGAACCTACAGTGGGGAGGGAGCTCCAGGACTCTAAAGCTCCACTCACTAGCTCAAAAAGCATACTCGCGAGAGGCTAGTGGATTTTTACAGTTCTGAATATATATACAGGACTGCAAAAATCTGACCCTTAATTTTCCACCTTCTGCACATTTTGAAGTTGCTTTTTAAATTAAATAGACGGGTCTTGGGTCTTCTTGAAAGAGGCTGACAGGGTAATGGTGCTGCTGAAAGGCTTTTGGAGTCTTGGGGCAAACGATCTCTAAGAACAGATTATTTCCCTTAGAGTCTCTGGTTCCGGCCTTATTCATGTATTCTATGCCAAGGAGAGACGACCCCTCCCCTAGGCCCCAGGCAAATTGACCCACCTTGCCCTAGTGGGTAATAAGGAATAACCCAATATTCAGGATTTTGATAGTTCTGATACAAAATAATTGCAATAAAAATATTTGTTGTGTTTTTATAGCACTCTAGATACAGAAGATACATAATTATAATTGTACTAAATTAATTAGAATAAGTATTGCCATGCATATTAATAGCTGATGATTCATTAACTCAAGACATTATCTGCTGTTTTAATAAGTATATCCCCCTGTTTTTTTTCTTCTCTAGATCCCATGTTCTTTTTTGCTTGCTTCAGTATTGCTGCAGGGCTAGCGTTCGTCATGTATTGCTCCAGCTCAGGTAATCGACTTTGAAATTCATTTGAAGATTACTTTTGTTGATTGGGTTTGTTACCTAATTTGCCCTAATGTGAAACGCATTTCAGGACATTTTCTGGTATCTCAGTCATGCGTGTTGAAAGGGGCTGGTGTGTGGTGCCATCATTCATTAATGAGGCTAGGGATGCAATCTTCATGCCAGGTAGACTGTGATTTTAAGAGCCAACTTGCAGCTTGGTTTCAGCAGTACAATGAGTGGTACCTCTCTCTGGTCTAAAGCATGCTCTCGCAAGCTCAAGTACTCCGCAGAGGGCAAGGCCTTGCCACTATTATTAGCGAGGGGTTATATTATGGACAGCACTACCAACTGTCCCAGGTGAGAGAAAACTGGCCAGTGATCATTTGCATACAGGGTATTTGCACATATTGATTGACTTTTACAGGATGCAAACTGTAAATGCATACAAAATTTTACAGGATGCAAACTGTTCCTTCTAATCCCTATGGATTGAAATTCCAGGTATCAAGCAGAAAAGTATAGCAGTGGGGCTATACTGTCGCCCCTCTGACCAGAATTGAGAGACTGATTATGTAATGCTAACAGAGATTAAACAGGCTACTAAAACTGGGAACGTAATAATAATGGGTGACTTCAACTACCCCAATATTGACTGGGTGAATGCCTCCTCGGGGCGGGATGTGGAGGTAAAATTTCTGGATGCCATAAATGACTGCTTTTTAGAGCAATTGGTTCCGGAACCAACGAGGGGAGGAGCTACTTTAGATCTAGTCCTAAGTGGCACACAGGAACTAGTGCAAGGAGTAACTGTGGCCGAGCCACTAGGCAATAGCGATCATAATATAATCAAATTTGACATAGTTGCTGGAGGGAGAAAGTTAATTAAAAGTACAGCACTGGCTTTTAACTTTAAAAAGGGAGACTATGCCAAAATGAGGAAGCTAGTTAGAAAGAAACTAAAAGGCACAGTTGAAAGGACTACATGTTTGCAAGAGGCATGGAGGCTGTTGAAAAGCACCATCTTGGAAGCCCAGATTACATGCATCCCACAAGTTAAAAAAGGTAGCAGGAGGACTAAACGTCTACCACTGTGGCTAAATGGAGACGCAAAGGAGGCTATTAGAGCCAAAAAGGCATCCTTTAAGAAATGGAAAGCTAGCCCCAATGAGGAAAATACAAAGGAGCATAAACACTGGCAACGTAACTGTAAGGTGCTAATAAGGCAGGCCAAGAAAGAATTTGAAAGGAGACTTGCTAAAGAGGCAAAAACAAATAATAAAACCTTTTTCAAGTATATCAGAGGCAAGAAGCCTGCTAGGGAGTCGGTTGGGCCATTAGATGACCAGGGAGTAAAAGGGGCACTCAGGGAGGACAAGGACATTGCAGAGAAGCTAAACGAGTTCTTTGCTTCGGTCTTCACTGCGGAGGATGTTGGGGAGATACCCACGCCGGAACCCTACTTTGTAGGTGATGAATTGGATGAACTGTCACAAATCAGCGTGACCCTGGAGGAGGTTCTAGAGCAAATTGACAAGCTTAATACGAACAAATCACCAGGGCCAGATGGTATTCACCCCAGAGTTCTGAAGGAACTCAAATGTGAAATTGCAAACCTACTAGTAGTAATTTGTAACCTAACGTTGGCATCTGGCACTGTACCTGAGGACTGGAGGGTGGCAAATGTAACCCCAATATTTAAAAAGGGTTCCAGAGGTGATCCTGGAAACTACAGACCGGTAAGTTTGACGTCTGTGCCGGGCAAAATGGTGGAAACTATCATTAAGAACAGAATCACTGGGCATATTGATAAACATGGCTTAATGGCAAAGAGTCAGCATGGATTTAGCAAAGGGAAGTCATGCCTCACTAATCTCTTGGAATTCTTTGAGGGCGTAAACAAGCATGTGGACAGGGGAGACCCAGCAGATATAGTGTACCTGGATTTCCAGAAAGCTTTTGATAAGGTCCCACATAAACGACTCTTGAGAAAATTAAAAAGTCATGGGATAGGAGGTAGTGTTTTGCTATGGATTGGTAACTGGTTAAAGGATAGGAAGCAAAGAGTGGGACTAAATGGCCAGTTTTCACAATGGAGGGATGTAAAAAGTGGTGTGCCCCAAGGATCTGTACTGGGACCAGTTCTTTTCAATGTATTCATTAATGATCTGGAAAAGGGTGTTAAGAGTGAGGTGATCAAATTTGCAGATGACACCAAGTTATTCAGAGTAGTCAGAACACGAGCAGACTGTGAGGAGCTGCAGCAAGATCTTACAAGACTGGGTGCCTGGGCATCTAAATGGCAGATGAGATTTAATGTGGACAAGTGCAAAGTGATGCACATTGGGAAAAATAATCCAAATTATGAGTACACAATGCTGGGTACTAAGCTAGGAGTTACCACTCAGGAAAAGGATCTGGGAGTGATTGTGGATAATACACTGAAATCCTCAGCCCAGTGTGCCGCAGCGGTCAAAAAAGCAAATAGAATGTTAGGAATTATTCGCAAGGGAATAGAGAATAAAACTGAGGATGTCATAATGCCTCTATACAAATCAATGGTGCGACCGCACCTTGAATATTGTGTGCCGTTCTGGTCACCCCATCTCAAAAAAGACATAGCGGAACTAGAAAAGGTACAGAGAAGGGCAACAAAAATGACCCAGGGTATGGAACAGCACCCGTGTGAGGAGAGGCTTGATAGGTTGGGGCTCTTCAGCTTGGAGAAGAGACGGCTGAGAGGAGATATGATAGAGGTCTATAAAATCATGAGTGGTGTGGAACTTGTAAACAGGGAACGGTTATTTACCCTCTCAACTAGTACTAAACCTAGGGGACACTCCATGAAACTCACAGGTGGCAGAGTAAAAACAGACAAAAGAAAGTATTTTTTCACTCAGCGTACAATTCAATTGTGGAATTTACTGCCAGGGGAGGTGGTCAAGGCCAGCAGTATAGCTGAGTTTAAAAGAGGTTTGGACAAGTTTCTGGAAGATAGGTCCATGAGCAGCTAATAGCCAGACAGGATTGGGGAACAAAACCCTTTACTGTCGGGAGCCTGGGGATGACCCACAGGGAATGGATACCATGGTGACCTGTTGGGTGCTTCTCCCAGGCCCCCGTGACTGGCCACTGTCAGAGGCAGGATGCTGGGCTCGATGGACCATTGGTCTGACCTAGTATGGCACTTCTTATGTTCTTATGACTTATTTTATTCAATTTTTATCCTGCCCTTTCCTCAAAGGCTCAGACTGGCTTACAGGAATATATAAAATACATAAACAAAAACATATAAAAACATTAAAACATATAAAAACAATTAAAAAGAAACCCTAAGCCCCACCAACCAACCCTCTTCCTAAACCCTCCAGCCTGTCAAATGCCTGGCCAAATGCCTGTAAATTTGTGCCAAATTAAAATCACCCCCTGCCTAACATTGGGTGTCTTTTACATAGACCTGAGGGTGGCCACCCCCTGGACCTGCTCGAGGTTTATACCAGGCTTATGCCGGTTTGTACCAGTAGCTGCTGTGACCCACAGTCTGCCCACGTAGAGCTCCCCTCCCACGCATCATAGGGCTGTGGGTGGATCGGCTGCCACTCTGGGCTTCTGCCCGCAGCTCTGTGGTGTTGCCCGAGGCAACCCCAGCCAGGAGCAGAGCTGCAGCAGCTATCTGCTAGTAGACGGACAGCAACTCTGTCCTCTAGCTGGTGCCCCAGATCTGGGCAGCCCACTCCACTGGAGGTGTCCTGGGATGTTCTGCTTCTGCTGCGCCTGCACATCTGGTAGCCCACTTTTAGACGGACGGGCCACCCGAGCGTGAGGCAGAGCCAAGTCGTGGGTGCCATCCATGTAAAAGCCTCCTTTGAGGCTGGGCTGAAACACAGTTGAGAGCTAGAGCAGAGTGGGGAAGGGCTGGGCCAGCATGCTCTGATTCTTGCGCAGGCGAGAGCCACAAGCCCCCTCCCAAGAATTGGCTGCTGCATGGCGCCACTATTGGCTGTCTTGCTTTTGGGGCCCAGAGTGCAGTATGTTCCTTGGGCATTGAACCTGAGCTGGTTCCCAGTATTGATCTCCCAAACATGACAATAAAAAATGAAGAGAAGGCAGAGGGGCAGAAATATCTGAGAAATAAAATAACAAGCTTTATATAAATCACACCCCCAAACTAGATAGAATAGGAGTTAAGACTGCTACACGCACCTTGGGTCAAACACCCAGAAGGGTGGGAATACAGTGAAGGTTTCCATGGCCACCTCAAGTAACTGAGCCAGTGTTGCCCCCCCTGGGCTCGACACATTGCTCGGCCAGTGTATAACACAGAAAATATTCAGCTAAATCCATGGAACCTTAACTCTGCCAATGGAAAGATGTCAGTAGTTAATGTGGGCCAGCCCAAAGTCTGGCAGAGCTAAAGAGCCAGGATTGTAGTTTAATGCAGCTGTGTAACAATCTTAAATGGCATTCTGGTTCTTGGGGTTTTTCATTTCCTTTTCAGTATACAGCCATTTGTTGCATGGTGAGTATTTTTATTTACACCTATTCACCTTGAGGTAATTGCCCTTTTCTTTTGGAAAAGGTTTTGTCTTCTTTCACCCTTCTTGGCGATGGTAGGTTATTGCTGATCCACCGCTGCTGCCACAAAATTGATCTATAACCCACATTTATGTCAGCAAGTGCCCCCATTTGTGCTATCTCCTGTACTGTGAGTGATCCTTGATCATTTTATTTTCATCTAATGAGTGTGTCACCTCCTGGCCTCATTAGTGAATGATGGCAATCTAGACTACTGAATACCTCACTTTTGAGTCATTAGCACCTGGAGGTCCATAACATTATGAAACATTGTTATAAAATGAGCTGATTTTAGAGACTTTGGCATGTCTTTGAGCATGCATAGAGTTTTCTGAGCCACCCTCAACAGCTGTACAGTCTTAGAGCCATGTAGCTTCCAGCCAAGAGGTAAATTATCAGAAAGAATGTCTGTCTAATTTTTGTGGGCATATCCCTGTGAACCTGCGGTTTTATCATCCTGACGAGGTTAAAAATTATTGAACCAGTTAAGTACTCGGATACATGACCATTAGAAAAAAAACACCACATTTTCTGTGGGAGCTTGTGCTGGCAGAGCTTTGAGAATTGGACCGAGGGTCATCCCTGAGCTGTAGGCTCAAAAATGAAGCTGTGATTACTAAAAAGAAACAAAGCCATTGAAAGTTTGTAAGTTTAGGGGATCCAGCTCTGGAGTCCTAGCCAAATTGCTTTCTGCCTCCCTAAATGTTTCCCTTCTCTCCACTCCCAGTTTAATTGGGTGCAGTGGATAATTTAAAAACAATCCAATACCCCCCAATAACCCAACCCCAAGTTGTGTATCTAAGGCCATATTTACACCTGATGGTGTCGGCAGCAGCTTTGAAAGTGAGGTTACTCACGGATGACTGGGCTGGATTTTGTGCCCTGTCATCCATGAGTAGCACCCCATTCACACCGGCACTACTTCGGGGATCCGGCTCATCCCTCTGCCGCATCTTTGCCTCACGTCACTTTCAAAGCCTCTGCTGCCATCAGGTGTGAATGCGGCTTAAGCATGAAGGAGCTTGTGTATTTGACTTGCATTGGCTGAGACTTGGTAATGAAGTCACTTTAGAAAATGGGACATAAGCTTTTATGTCACTAAGGTGCTTTTGAAAATATTAGCCAGTAGTCTTTACTCCTTCCACAGAGCTTTAATGCTAACTGTGACAAATGCAGGCCCATTCATGACTTAATTGGAAGTGGTGGTTTTAATAATATTGAATGCAGGTGAAAAGTGTGTCTTAGACCTTCACTTGAGATTACAGATTCCTCCTAAACCTCCTTCACAAAACAATGTCTCCTCAGTTTAGTTAATTTCCAAACTATTGAAAAGCCCATTTTTCTTGGGCATAATTTTTGTCAGGTGCCTTTGAAAAAGGTGTCACACTTCAACTATACTTGGTATAGCGTGACTCGTTCACGTTCTCTTTTCCATACCTCCCGTTCTTCTTTTTTATTTTTCTTCCAGATACAAGAATGCCAGGAGGAGCCAAGAAAGTGTTGGGATTTTCTCCCATTATCATAGGAAGACACGTTAGAAATATTTGTATGCTCTACATGGAAGACACATCAAGGAAACATTAAGGAAAAGCAAGTCCCACGCTCTTCTCTACAGTATGCCTGTCAATGGAAATGCAGCACTGCACAAAGATTATGTGTTGTATACACACAGTGTTCTTATACCAAAGGGTTAACTAAGTGGCTTTACTACAAAGTGCACTTTGAAAATATATATCGGGAATGGATCATTTATTTTTGTATATGCTTATTTTAAACTTATTTATCACTTGGATTAAATGTTTTTAATACAAATCTTATAAATCTATCCTAAGCATTTGTAAGCCTTAAAAGTTACGTTAGGGTTAACGCGTGTGCACTCTATGCTGGTCTGGAGGAGCTCAGCCATTTAAGAGATTCTCCAGGGCAGGTGAGGAGTTCTAATCCTGAGCCCTGATGCACCAAGAGGAACCAGTCTCCCCACCACATCCCCTGCTGAGCCCCAGGCACTTTGGTCAGGGTGGGAAGATGCACTTTGCATGAGAACAGAGAAGTGGGCAGTTGGCTGGCTCTGCTCGCTGCTGGAGGTGGCTGCAGGACACATTGGGTGTTAGCAAATGGCACGATAGCCACCTACGAGTGGGCCATTTGTTAGCTGGACAAGTTCCCCAAACATGGGTTTGCCATTGGGCGCCCATTCTTGGCGTCATGGCAGGGGATGCAGGGAATGTTGTGAAGGCTAATCCAGACTAATACACTCCCGCATGCTAGCCTGTTGTCAGTTAGGCTACTTGGAGACCCCAGGATCTGTAACCAGCAAGAGCGGACAGTGAGCAGGGAGCTGTGGTGAGAGGGGAACTGCATTTTACTTTGGCAGCACGGCACAGAGCGGGGGGGCTTCAGTTTGATCTGATCTCGGAGTCCACCTCCACTCTTGCCTGCCCCACCTCCCTGCCCTGCCATAGGGCCCTTTGTTAGGTTTGGCATTCATGGCATGTGGGGTGAGTGCAACACATACAATCACAACTCACACCATGGTTACCGTCCTGTTTGTAAACACCCATTGCTCTGGGTGCTATCAGGGCTGTACTCAGGAGGGAGCCAGCCACTGAATTTGGCACGGTTCCCCTTGGTGCAAGTTGTGAAGCCACCTGGAGGATGGAGGGCATATTAAGCTGTCTTTAATGACTAATTTCAGAACACCACTTTACAACCCAAAGCCTTACAGAATAGATCTGTTGATTCAGGCTTATCTGTTCTTTTTATGACAAGAGCTCAGAGTGGGATGCACTGACCCTTGGAAAGCTCCTCTCTGTCTAGTTCTTGTGTGCTGTCTCGTCCATGCCAATCGATTTGCCTGCAGTCAGAGTCCTGCTGCCTCATCACTGTCTTTCAGGTTCAGGCCTTGTTAACCACAGTTACTGTGTATAAGCTAGAGTAAATTTCTCGCGCTACAGGTAGACGTTTGAGATTTAGAGAGTCAGGGCATTCTACTTACATGCTTCCACTAGCAGGGAATGGACCAGGGTCTTCTGTTTCTTGAGTCTCTACTGTTGGAGCTAGAAGACCCAGCTCTGTCATCTCAGACTCCCCAGCCACTGTGTGGGGTACACAAGCTTGAACTATTAACAGTCTGATTAAATGACAAAATGCACAAAAGGAGATGCATGGGGAATTTATTTTTAAATTCACTTATTTTTAGCTTTCTAGACTCCTCTCTCCCCATCATTTAAGGTCAATGGGAGAGGAATTACAACATAAATCTGGAGCCCAGATTGACAGGGGAGCATTTCCTTTATCTGGCATGGGAAGTGTTCCATGGTGACTTCTTCCGTTTGGGCAGTTTTTTACTCCCTGAGTAACACGAGTCCTTTCCCGGGCTCTCTGCTCAGATTCCAACCTGAAATTTACACCTATTGGCTGAGCTGTTCCATGGTCCAGGCCCTTAGCACCCCAAGCTGACTAGGCAATGGTTCATTTGGTCACCTGTTAGTCTGAGCTCATTCCCTTCTGTAGGGCCAGTCTTCTGTGTGGTACGTGTGTGCCTAACTTCAGCCATGTGCAATCCTACTGCTAAGAACTTTGTGTAACCAGGGGCTTATATTCTGAAAATCTCTATTGTTCCCCTCGGTTTCTATTACAGAGCACCACTTCCTTGTGGTAATGACCAGAGAGTTTGCACCTAAGAATTCTTGGCAAGCCTAGGTCTAACTTCTTAGCTTGATTACAAGGTCAAGCTCAAAATAGTCAGGTTTGAAATGAAACTTTTTCCCCCAGCATTAAGCTGACTTACACTGTCCTGTAAGGTGGTCTGTCCTTTTTGCAGTTTTAAAAAATGTTTTATATTGAATTTTATTTGTGTTTTTATATTGTAAGCTGCCCCGGGCTGCCTGATGGCAGGAGGGACAGGGTATTAAATTGAAAAATAAATAAACCAACCAAGCAACCAACCAAAATGGTGTCATACTCCAAAGAAAACTGTTCCTGCTGTTCTCTTAGAAGGAGCAAATCTTACAATATATTGGGGGTATTTTTGTTTTGTTTTTTCCTTCCAAGGCAAAATTCTGAAGTAGCAGGCATTAAGGATAGAGGGAATCCTCCGGTTCAGAGCCAGATTCCCGGGGAAATGTTTACACCCACAAGAAGAAGAATAGGTTTTTCAGGAAAGTCTGAAATAGGCCCCTAAATGACCCTGATACTACAATGGGATCTTGCTAATGGGAGTTTACCATTGCAGTTATAAGTCCTTTCTGACCTTCATGTTGGCCGTAGTTTAGAAAATAGTACTGTCAGGGTGAGGAGATCCACAGTGGCGCCAACCACTCTGCTGGGCTGCCGCCTGTGCACTTCTCTGGTAGCACTGGGTGCAGTCAACTTACTGCTGACCTAGCTACTGTGGATCAGGTGGGCTGGGAGTGTCCAGCGTTGATGTCTTGATTGACTGTATCCAAGGGGTTAAGGTGTATTTAAAGAGTATCCATTACGGTGCTCACTAGACATAGAAAGAAAAAACTGGGACAACAAGAGAACCAATAGCTGGATAGACTACACTCCCAGCCAGCACCTAAGGCCATGCATGGGTAACCAACCATTACAAAGCCACAGCAGGGAGAGCCTGGGACTTCACGGAAGGTGGTCGAGTATCCCTAGACCCCACCAAGAGTTTGTTAATTGCCTGCACGCTGAAAGGTTGAAGGGGGCATGTCTGCGGAGCAGGAGTCACCGCTGGGGTTTTTCCTCGCTGCCTGAGCCTCTGGTGGAACTGAGCAGGGAGAGCAGAACGCAGTGGAGAGAGCGTGCCGAGGCGGGGACCCGGAGAACGTTTTTGCCCCTGGGACTGCACGGAAGGTGGTCGGGTATCCCTAGACCCCACCAAGAGCTTGTTAATTGCCTGCACGCTGAGAGGTTGAAGGGGGCGTGTCTGCGGAGGAGTCGTCACCGCTGGGTTTTTTTCCTTGCCGCCTGAGCCTTCGGCGGCACCGGAGGCATGCACCGAGGGGCGCGCCCTTGTGCGCGCAGCCTTAGGTGTCGGCTGTGGCTGGCTGGGAGGATATTGTAACTATCTATTGAATAACATATTTGCAGGCCCACTATGGAATGGAAGAGGCCGCTGCAGTCTACCTCACCGGTACCAGTAGGAACCCCAAAACCTAAGCACCTAAAAATAGGGGATTTGAACCAATATGACTCTGTAAGCTTGTCAAACTGTTTTCAGATTTTGGGGGAACTTGAGGGTACAGATCCTCTTGCATATGTCCCCTCCTTAGGAAGCAGGAATGCAGGTATTGGCTATGCCCCAAATAGGCAAGGAGGCGATCAACTTAATCCCCCATGTGATCATTACACAGGGGAGGATTTGAAATATCAATGCCATTTGATCACCAAAACTGTAGCTCTTCTTTTTAAGAACATTTCTGACATTGGGAGTATATAGGTGGGGGTGAAAGGGCAGTTAAATACTCTGCTGGCGAAATTAGAACATCTGAAGCCAAGTCATTTGCCACCAAAAGATCTCCCAAGTGCAGATACCAGGCACCAGGAGTATAACACAGGGGAGGTTGGGAAAAGGACCTTTCATGTGCAAAGCTCTAGTGGGAGGCAGGCTAAATACAGCAAACAGCCCCTTGGTAATAGCATACGTGCAATTTGGGTGAAGGTAAGGCCTTTGAGCTCTGGAATTATGTCAAGTTGGGATTCTATAGATGATATATCTAAAAATATTGTAGCTCTTATAGGTATTAAGCAGGATAAAGTGGATGTGCTAAAATGGGAACCCTTAAGCAATAGCAGACATAGCAGATGCCTGAAGATCTTCTTTCATACTTCCTGTCTGGTTAAAAGGCTATTCCTGGTGAGGAAGAACCTCAAGTTCTTTGGGGTATTAATCGATCAAGCCTTTGTCTACAGGAATTGTAATGAGGAAGGCTATGGGGGGAGGGGATTTATCTAACCCCAATATGATCCCCATTTCTGCCCCACGGTGCCCCGCCAATCTGGGACACGATAGTGCATCGGCCTATCCTACCCTGATCCAAAATCAGGATGAGAAAGAGATGGAACTAAATGTTGCACAGGGTCCCTTGAACCCTTTGGCAGAGAATATATTGTTTAAGGATGACCTCTCTGCTGGCATTTCCCTGATTAAAGGAGTAGAAAATGGGGTTATTGAACCATGTAAACCTCTAGCTGAAGAAATACAGACATATTTAGGGAATTATGAGATTGGGTTGTTTGCCCCACTCCCACTCCAGGCCTTTGAGGATCTCTCCATAATACAGCAAGACATTTTGCTCCAAAAATTAGATCGTATTAAGAAGGATTTACCTGTCCTAAGTTTAAATTACCAGTGAGACCATTTATTTGCGAGACCCTGGTAATAGTTGTCATTCAGAACACGCAGTCGAGGTGTGGACAGCTGCCCGCTACCTTGAACAAGGAGAATTGGGTCAAATTACTCCCCCAAAGGATTGTGGGCAGGAAGATGATCAGGAGAATCCCCCGGATCAAAGTAAAATTAAATCCTATAGAAATGCAGGCCCTAATGTGAGGGAGGAATCAGAAGCGGTGTTAATAATACCGTGGGACGAGGCAGTTGTGGGTGAGACGGGATCTCAAGGTATTGGAAACCCTACCGAGTGTAAACAACCTATGGAGAACTTGGTGGGGGATACTAGGTTATGACATATGGAGGATCCCCAGGAGTATTTAGTAGCAAGTGGGTTGGAGGTGCCAAAATAAGGAAAAGAACGGTATGAGTCCCAATTAGATCCAACCCACCAGAGCGATCAAAATGGAGGAAATGTAGATTAAAGTTCTGGTACGGCTCCCTCGGTTTATGAGCTAGTCAGGACTTCCCAACAGTTAAAATTAATTTCATGGAATATTGCTGGCTGCAAAAGCAAATTGCAAGACCTGGATTGGATTACTTTTTTGGAGGGATACGATGTAGTCCTCCTCCAGGAGACATGGTGCCAGGAGGACGATATCTTGGTGATCCCTAGATTTCAGGTGTATTCCAAACCTGGAGTTAAAATTAGACATAGGGGACGAACCTCCGGAGGCTTAGCTATACTCCTCGCCGAAAAGTATATGGAATCGGGGAAGATAATCTCATCAGTCAGGCCAGAATTGCAGGTATTACTGTGGTAACCATACAAGGGCTCTAGTATCCTTCTATTAAATCTTTATCTTCCACCTTTATCTTCAGTATATTATGATTCGACAGTTTGGGATTCACTTGAGGAACTATTAGATCAACTGGTGACCCGATATTCCTCTTCAACTTTCATAATAGCAGGAGATTGGAATGCAAGATTGGGGTCCCCTGAGGGATGTGGAATAGATGGGATCCCAGAAGTTGGGGTGGGGATAAATAGAAGGAGATCATGTGATCTGGTGCAAAATGAAGTAGGAAAATGTATGGCTAAATTTCTGCATGAAAACAGCATGTTAGTGTTAAATGGAAGGGGACAGGGAGACCCTGAAGGCAATTTCACCTTCATAAATAAGAATGGAAGAAGCACTTTTGATTATATAACTGTTTATGTGGATTATGTGGATAATCAGGAGGATTATTTTGATAACTTTAGGCTAATTCCGCGGCCGGAATCAGACCATAAGGTCCTGGCAGTGGATATTGCCATAAATCACATTGCACCAATGACGAACAATAAGGGTGAGACACGAATTAGAGTAAGGTGGACAAATGCAGTAATGGTTAAGCTATTGGCTAAGCTGTGGGACCCTATGCTTATGGAGGTGCGAGAGAAAATGATTGTGGCTAATGGAATGGATATGGACCAACTAAATGCAAGCTATGATATGGTTATATCTATCTTGGCTAGGGATGTTCTTTCTTGTAAGCAGAAGAGGAATGGGCAACAGGTTAATAGCTGGTATGATGGGGAGTGTAAGCAGTTCAAGCGCCAGCTTATTAAATTGAGGGCGACATGGGTTAAGGGGAACACGGAGCAGGCAAAAAAGGATTTTTTAGAAGCCAGGCAGAAATATAAAGACTTGTTGAAGCACAAGAAGGCATATTCTATCCACCTGACTTGGGCTAGAGTTAGGATGGCAGCATCCGTGAAAGACACTTGTCTTTTTTGGGCCTTGATTAACTGTGAATTGCACCCGAGGGTAGTTAAGGAAAAAGCAACAGTAAATGACGATGTTTGGGGAAAGTTCTTTGGTGCGCTATATGCTTCCTCCCCAGGAAGTGATTTTGAGATCCCTCTGAGCAATCACATTGCTTTAACCCCCTTGCGGGGGAAGGGGTGGTACTGGAAGTGATTGCTTCATTGAAAAAAGATAAAGCGCCTGGTCATGATTATTTTGTAACCGAGGTGCTCCAGGTCGCTCCAACCTGGTGGGCGCCATTAGCTGCAAATTACTTCACCCAGATCAACATCACGAAAAGGATACCGCAGACCTGGGGAATGAGCATTATAGTACCAATTTTTTTAAAAGGAGATCCTATGGATCCTGGGTGTTATCAGCCCATTAGACTTCTTCCAATAATGGGGAAAGTTTATGCCAAAATTTTGCTAAGGCACTTGCAGGACTGGGTGCATACATGTCATTTAACTCCACGTGAGCAATTCGGTTTCCAAAAACAGCGTTCTACAACAGATAATTGCTTTATTATTTCTCACCTTATTGATAAATATGTTAAGATAAGGGCGGGGAATCTTTTCCTTGCCTTTATAGATCTCCAAAAAGCATTTGATTCTATTCCCAGAAATAAATTATGGAGTAAGCTGTACCAATTGGATATTGATAGGGATCTTTTGGAATTATTAATCTTGGTCCACATAGATAATAGTGCTAGAATTAGACTGAGACAGGATGGTGCCCTATTCCAGCCGATTTATATTCAAAAAGGAGTACGACAGGAATGTGTACTTGCGCCCCTATTATTTAATATTTTCCTGAGTGACCTGCCCAAAAAACTATGTATTGTCAAAAATTGTCCCCCAAAGATTAAAAATGAACCAGTAGGTGCCCTGATGTTTGCTGATGATATTGTGATTATATCACAAACCAAAAATGGGCTTCAATAACAATTAGAGGTGCTGATGAGTTACTGTGAGGAAAACGAATTAACAGTGAACCCCAAAAAAATCTCAGATTATGGTAGAGGGAAAGAGGAAACCAAAGTATAAGTGGTGCGTAAGGGGTGTCAATTTTCAGCAGACTGATTCTTATGTCTATTGGGGCATGACCCTGGCCAATAATATTCTATGTGGGAAGCATAGAAGTTTAATTGCACTAAAAGCCGCAGGGGCAGCCAAGGGAATTCTAAGATTAGCAAGGAAATCTAGAGGAGTGAATATATTGGACATATTAGCCATATATAAAATGAAGGTCCAGGCATTATTAACTTTTGGAATGGAAATTATATCTGATAATAACTTACAAACCTTGGAAGTGGTCCAAAATAAATTTTTTATGAACCTCTTGGGTCTCCCCTTGGGGGTTCCAGCAGCAGTGCTAAGGGCAGAGATGGGAGTCTTAGCAATAGCAACATTTGGGAAGAGGCAAAGGCTGGGGTATTGGGCAAGGTTGGCGAATTTGGAAGAAAATTCATTTCCTATCCTCTGCTTGCAAGAAAAGCTTGAACATCAGGGGGTCCTAAACTATTCCTGGATAATGCAGATCTTGACAGATTTGCGAAGCGCAGGCTGGTCCTTTGCGTGTTTCTGGGGGAAGTGCGCCACCCAACAGAGAAATATGATTGATTGATCGCTTATCGGACATAGCTAAGCAGGAGGATTTGGCATTGTTAGCGGAGTGGAAGGTGGCACCATTCCTCCCCCAAATAAAGCAGCAGCATGCTTTTGAGATGTATTTGGACAAATTGGGTAACCCCACCCAGCGTAGACTCTTTATGAGACTACGGTTTCAGCTGTTCTCCTCTGCAGTTCTTCGTGGTCGATTTGCAAAAATACCTTATGCCACTCATGTCTGCGCATGCGAGGAAGGCAGCATGGACGATTTAAGGCACTTTCTTTTATACTGCACATTTCATGATGATCTCAGGGAAGCGTGGTTAAGCCCACTAAGGAAAAACAAAGAGTATCTCTCTGATGAGGGAAAGATCACAATGTTGTTAACCACCCAAGAAGCGCATGTGATGAGATCAGTCTCATCATATGCTTTACTAGCTGAGCAGTATCGAGAACATTTATTGTTATTAGATTGAAATTTTAACATGTGAGTCTGCAGGGATTGCAGTTAAACTTGACAAAATTGCTTACTTGTATATTTGTTTACTGCTCCCCTATGGAGTTGTATTATGTATTTGCATAAGTATTGATGTTTTACCTAAATTTGTTTTATCTTTTCTACTTTTTCATTGGCTATGGCGACAAGCTAATGCCTGAAATAAACTAAACTGAACAAAGCCACAGCTCTGGTTTTCTCCTCGGAGGCCCAGAAGTGCCCCGACGTCAGTGTCAAGGGTCCCAGGGGAATTAATCCAATCAGGGAAGGAGAGTCTCACCATCCACCAGGAGGATTTCACAGAGGCAGGGCCAGACAGGGAGAAAACGAAAATGTCAGGGCTGGGCAGCGGCCCTGGCAAGATAGCAGCTGCCTGGCACTACTCTCCACCTAAAACAGTCCAGCAGGGGAGAAGTTGGAAATGGCCCAGGGATGCAAACAAGGGCAGCGGCCCCAGCTGCGAACCAGCATGGCCCAGCTCTGTATTCCCAACCCACCCACTCTATGTACAATGCTAAGACAACTCTAACAGAGATATAAAATTTAAAGTCCTTTACCCTTTGTCCATTTTGAGAAGCAAAGCCTCACTCTTTCCAGATTGTGGGAAAGTTAGCTAGTACGATCCAGGTTTTATCTGAATAGCTCCAGCTGCCACCACCACAACTGCCTGCAAATGGCCCATCAACAGGACTTCGCCCTTTTGTGACACCCTTTGGCTGCCGCCCTCTGGACAGCAGCTCTCTTTTGTAGTGGTTGGTTACCTGAGAGGAGGAACAAAGGAGAAACCACAGGTGGGAGGGATCCCAGCAGCCCCAAGCAACAAAGCAAACTGCAACCCCTCTTCCAGCCAGCCACGCCCTCTGGTGACCCAACCTTTTGCATGAAGCTCTAACAAAAGTGAATTGCTCCTTGCAGCCTATTGAGGTGTTAGGGGGTGGGGGTGGGTGGTGGAATCCATCAGCACCACCCCATCCAAGGTGTGTGAGAAAGCAAAGAGTTCAGTGGTCCCAGAACAGTGCTGAGCTAAGCATAAGCAAACCAGGGGCAAGCCTGCATTTGCTTACATACGAGGCTACTTCGCAGATGCAGCGGGGGCTGGCATAGGAAACTCCCCCACTCTCTCTAAAGCCCATTTAAGTCAGTGTCTTGGAAAAGCTGGCAGATGCTTCCCTAGTTACTATTGCACAGGCCCCATTTGATTTCAGTGCAGTTGCCCAGGTGAAAACAAACGTATTTATTTATTAATATATATTTTATCCCATCTCTTCTGCTCACAGCAGCTTGAGGCAGCTAACAGGAACAAATTGGAACATAAATACAATAATACATATATTAAAACACTAATAAAACTGTACAATTGCACAGGCCCCATTTGATTTCAGTGCAGTTTCCCAGGTGAAAACAAACGTATTTATTTATTAATATATATTTTATCCCATCTCTTCTGCTCACAGCAGCTTGAGGCAGCTAACAATAAAATAAAATATAAATACAATAAATATATTAAAACACTAATAAAAAAATATACAATTAAACAGGTTAAATAAACCAAACCCTACCACCCTAACCTATCCCTCAGCCAGGTCTTGCATTTTCATTGGCCCCAGACATTCCCTCTTTTCAATCAGGGCACTGCTGAAAGGGAGTTCCACAGCCTGGGTGCAGCCACCAAGAATGCCCCCTCTAGAGTCGCCCCCTGGGATACCCAGGGCACCTTCAGGAAGGTGTCCCTGGCCAACTTCAAGGGCCACTCCAGAGACCAGGGTGTGAGGCAGTCCTGCAGGTACACGGGGCCCAGACCAGTTAGGGCTTTATAGGTCAAAACTAACACCTTGAATCGGGCCCGGAAGACTATAGGCAGCCAGTGCAGAGAGCGGAGCACTGGTGTAATGTACTCGCGGCGACCCACTCCCGTAAGGAGACGGGCCGCCACATTCTGCACCAGCTGCAGCCTCCAGACTGTCACCATGGGTAGCCCCACGTAAAGCGCATTACAATAGTCTAGTCTTGAGGTAATGAAGGCATGGATAATACTGGCCAGGTTGGAGTCTGAGATATACGGCCAAAGCCGCCGCACCAGATGTAATTGGTGAAACGTGCTCCTCGCCACAGCCTGCACCTGTACATCCAGGCAGAACCGGGAATCGAAGAACACTCCCAGACTACGAACTTGAGGGACCAGTGCAGGACAGACCCCATCAATGACAGGGGATGTCACACCCACCGCCTTACCCACTAACATCACCTCTATCTTGTCGGGATTCAACTTCAGTCAGCTCGCCCTCATCCAGTCCCCCACAGCCACCAAATATTGGGTAAGCACCAAGACTGCGGAGTCTGGATTGGATGAAAAAGAGAAATAGAGTCTTCAGCCTTAGTGCTGGACATAATATTTGCATTAGAAGTTTCTATCGCACACACACACAGGAATGTTTATCCATCGCTTTGTAAAGCGTTCCAGGCATGGTTAGGCCTTCTAATGAATCGTCTGTTTAATCCACCTCAGTGAGTGAGGAGTGCTGAGGAATAAGCTCCTTCAGCTCAAATACAAATTGAATGTGTCCGATTCATTGAAGGTTGATCTGTCAGTTTGTTCCGTGTCTGCCTTAGCTGGAATGAAAGGGTAATCCCAGGGTAATTGTCAAGGAGCGATGGACATACCGTTAAATGCATCACAGAACAGAGGTAAAATAGAGCTTTGTAAGTAAAAGATCAAGGTTAATATGTTAAGGAAAGACTGAAAAAATGTTCATTAAATAGCAAGCCTGTCCACTTTATAGATACTTATTTCACCATGTTATCATTCCATTTTAACACACGATGTCCACATTCCTCATTTCATTCATTGACACCAGAGTGCTTTCACTAACTTCAGTGGAACTTCAAACCTCGAAGATTGCAACCTACAAAACCAACCTTTTGGTAAGAACAGTCTAATCACTTTTTGAATCAACTTAATGGAAAAATCTGTTGAAGAGCAAATTTTAAAGCAGTTCTTCAACCAGCCTCTACAGTGACGGGTCCAGCTGTGTGCAAGTAATGTCTGTGAACAACAAAACTAGCCTTGACCAGAAAGGGAGGCAATTCACATGTGAATACAGGAGTGCCTGTTATTTCGTGTGGTGAGATGGTCTATCTAGCGGACTTCTCCATTCACGTATATTTGTATGTTTGTACGGGTATCAGGAAATGGGTGCGAGTCTTCACTGGATGTTTAAAATTGGATGGGACAAACATCTTTCTGTGATGCTGTTGGTGTAGGGCAGGGGTGGGGAACCTTTGCCTTCCTGGGGGCCACTTTAGTACAAGCTCCAAGGGCCACATAGAAGTCAGGGGGGATGGGAGTGCACAATTGGTGAGGTCAGGAAGAGTAGGGTCCAGATCATAGATCTGTGCTGTGGATCTGTCCCCTCTGCTTGTGTGCTTTTCCTCATCTTTGCTCCCTTACCCTAAGATCAACTTTTCAGTGATAGGGGATAGGAACCAGATCCAAGGGCCAGAGCCATGAACTGGAAAGAGTCCACATAAAAACTAGCTAAAGGCTGTGTTTTGCCACATGTCCGAGGTTTCACACCCATGGTGTAGGGCATCAATCCTACATCATGGAGTAAGGCACTTGGACTTGCTGACCCTTAAAGTCACTTCTACCCCTGTAAATTTAGAGGTATCTTTGAGAGAGCATCAGCACATACTCCGTCATGTCCCTCATGTCTCCACTGGGCCTGTACTATCAAGTGTGTAGTTTGACTTGGGGGCTGAAGTGTATCTTGTCTTCCCCAGCTGAGAGCAGCCTAGTTCTTCCCAGCAGGGAGCACCCTCTTGCAGCTACCGCCTGAGCATCAAGTTCCTACAGCAAAGGTGTTCTTGCTGGCTTCCCCACAGTTATGGAACTCCCTTCCCTTGGAGGTTTGACTGAGCCCGAGCCTGCTCCTCTTCCGGAGGCCGTGTAAGACATGCAGGCATTTCGCAGGTGGGGGTAGGGTTGGGGGTTCTATCTGTTTTTTACTTGTTTTACTTGGTTATTCCAGTATTTGGGTTTATTTTCTGTATTGTTATCAATGTTTTTATGTATGGTAACCCACTTTGAGCCCTGAGGGAGTGGGCAGGATACAAATGTAAATAAATCCTCCAACACAGCCATGGCAGCTCCGTCCTCTTTACATCCCGCTACCAGCTTTCAGGCCCTCACAGCCCTATCTGCCCTGCTCTGCTGAGGGGATTTCCATGTCCCACAATTGCTGTCAATGGCAGCCCATCTCCTGAGTCCTGTATCCCCACTACTAGCTGAGTTGTACCAAGGGTCCTGCTGCCCTCAATAATGCACACATCACCATCCTGTGCAGATTGCGGACCAGCAGCAGCACAGACAGAACGTGCCGCCGCTAGGCTCTAGACCTAATACACAGCCAACACTTCCCTCTCCTGCCCCCTGGGGTTCAGCACAGCCAGCCAGATGTATGCTCTCTGGTACCTGAGGCCCTGGGAAGTGGAACAGAAAAAGTAGCCAAACATGGGAACTTGCAAAGAGGATATGCAGCCAGGCACTGAGAGGTAGGAAAGGAGGAGAATGCAGAATCACTAGATAGTCACAGGCAGAGAGGTGAGTATTGGCGGGCACAGAACCTCCAAGCCGGAGTCAAACTCCAGCCACACCCGCCATGTACAACACAATGGGTGTTAAGAGACATGCAGTCAGCGTACTGGCTATGTGTCCCAGGGAGGGGGAAGGCCAGCTAGCCCTGCCTCTGTGCTGAGGCCAGTGCCCCACCCACCACCATGATGGGCAGCCATGCAACTCTCATAGTGATCCCAATGCCAGCCTGGGGCCAGGATGGTGGCACAAACACATGCGTTTACCCGGTATGGTCTGCCTGGGAAGCCTTTGGGCCTGGCCTGTGGGCCCAGAAGGAACCGGGCCCACATTTCTGGGCAGCCACCTACCTGGTTGGGGGCTGTAGTGGGTCTGCAACTGGTGGCCCGCTAACAGACATGTGAGTTAGGCTGTGGCCCAGGTGGGCCATAATAGGCCAGCATCATGTTTATTAACACTCAATGAGATTTAAGGCCTGATCCAAATTGGAATGCAGTTTTTCCATTGATGTGAGCTGGAGCTGGATCAGGTCCATCTACTGAGTGGGCAGCAGTTGTCTTTGCTCAGGTCAAAATAAAAATAATTAATTTAAAAATAAAAAAATAGAGAGAAGCAGAAGGAGGGGGAGGAGGAGAAAACACCAACACAATATGCACGTGGAAGAGTCCACGTGGTGCATTTGTGAAGAAGATGGAAGGCTGTTTGCAGTCTGAGATTCTGAAAATAAATTAGTGCCTGGTTTGTGGTGTTTTATTTTTTTTAATCTCTGGAACTTTTCCACCTTGTTGCAAACAATGGCCACAATCCAATGCTGTGTGGATCGCCACATGGAGTCACATGCGTGTGCATGCATGCGCGCACGTGCACGTAATATGACTGCGCGCGGCTGTGCGCATGCACACGGCTCCGCCCAGGATCTGCACACCATCGGATCAAGGACACTGACTCCTGTTTTAAAGCATCAGGGCAATAGTCAGATCTGTGAGGTTCCTGAGAGGAGCTAGTGTCAAACCTCCCAGAAGATATAGACACCCCTTTCTTCTGGTTTGTTAGAAAAGCTGTATACAAATTCTTTAATGACCTATCCTTTGAGTAACTGATTGTATTCTGCTGTGTAAGATGGGGCTGGCTACATTTTAGAAGATAATTAATGCCACCTAGTGGATGTTTTTTTGATAGATGTATCATTCACATTTCCCCTGTTATCAGCAATGACTTGATGTTAAAAATGAGCTCTTCAGAATGACATTACTCTTTCTTGAGATTAACAGTTAATTTAGAAATCACCATCAAGGATGTACAGTTCAGATTATTTTTTTAATATGCATTTCTTTGCACATATTAACATTGAATTTCAACTCTCATTTTATTGCCCAATCACCAGTTGTTGAGGGGTTTGTTTGGTTTTGGTGAGGTCATTCTGTGACTCTTTGCAGTCTGCTTTAGACTTAACTGTCTTAAATAATCTCACATTATCATTAAGTTTTACCTCTTCCCACTTCACCCCCTTTTCCAGATCTTCAATAAAATTCCTAAATACTACCAGTCCCAGTACAGATCTTTGGGAGACTCTGCTGTTTACTTTTCTTCTTTCTGAAAACTGACCATCTATTTCTACCCTTTGTTTTTGTATCTTTTAACTACTTGCTGATCCATGAAATAACCTTTTGTTTTTATCTTATATTGACTTAATTTTTCTTAAGAGCTTGTGGTAAAAGACTTTATCAAAGGTTTTCTGAAAATCCAAGTCACCCCTATCTACATGCTTGGTGACACTCTCAGAGGTCTAAGAGATTGGCTGCATTGACTCTTCCCTATTACCTTGTGTTTATGTGTCTAATAATTCTGTTCTTCATTCTACCTTCTAACTATTTCCCTGGTATATCAATGGCCTGTAATTTCCAAGATCATCTCTGGAGCCTTTTTAAAAAAAAAACCCACTGGCTTTACATTAAAGGCCTCTGATAAAGAAGGTGATTATATTTTAATTAAAATTAACATACCACAGTTGGTAGTTCTGTAACTTTATATCAGAGTCCCCTCAGAACTCTGGTTAATACCATCTGGTCCTGGTAGCTAATTACTGTTTAATTTTTCAATTTGCTCTAAAATGTCTCCTGACACTTTCAGATGTGAAAGTTCTTCACAATTCAAATGCTGGCACCACACGCCAAGATCATTTAAAAACTTTGTTTTGCACAGATATTCAGTGACCATTTCAAAAACCAGTTCTGTAAAACAAGCTGCCTGGGAAGTTGTGGGATTTCCTCCTTCTGGAAGCTTTCAAGAAAAGACTGAACACAGGAATCTAGCAGGGGATATCCTGCCTCAGGGTAAGGGGTTGAATTTGATGACCTTTAAGGTCCTTTCCAACTCTAGTTCTGTGATTCTGGTGTTGAGGAGTGCACATGCCGACTATTATTATACAAGTTCCTCAAATTCCCAGTGTCACAGCTTTCATCCCCTGTGTCACGGGGGGTAGGGGAAGTTGGAGGGGAAATGGGGCCCAAGACCACGAGGATTCCTTTCCCTGTACACCCACGGACCAGTCACGCGCTGGAGTCCTCGCGTGGGAGGAATCTATCGAGGTGTAAATGTCCTTCAGGATAGTATGTGGATCACTAAGCCTCACTGAGGCAAGATCCCTATCATCATAGAGCGCCAAGCAGTTATAGAGAGTCTCAGGCCAATTCCCACGCACACTTGCTCCTTAGATAACCCACACCAGTAGGGGGGATGGGCAACAATGTGCAGCTTGTGGGAGGAAACCAGGAAGTGGGGCCCAGGCACCGGGGAGAAGGGAAGGGGGGATGCACACACAGAGGGGGAAGTGGGAACCGGAAGGGACTCACCCCCACACTTGCACTCTCCACACGCACTCAAGGATTACAAGGGAGGTTCCAACACTCGCTCACTAACTCAGGCAGGTAGGGACTATGTAGCAATACAATGTAGCACAATCGATCACTTAGCTTCCTCTCTGGCCGATCTCTCCATATCAATCACCAGCGCTGACTGAACTGCGGCACTGTTTTTTCTCTCTGAGACTCCGCCCCCCGTGCACGCCTGGAGGTGCACTGAGCGGCGTACAGGGGGGGCGTGGCCCCACCTGATCCGACAGTGTGCTCCAGCCCAGCGTCCTGCCTGTCAGGTGGTACCACTGTCGCCCGCTGTAGCGGGGGAGGGGCGGCAGGCGCATCCGATGGCAGCATGCTCGGCTGCACCTCGGGGGGGAGGAGGTAAGTCCGCAGACCCACCCCGGGACTTGTGCCCCTGCTGCGGGCGGCCCCGGCGGGGGGCACTGATAGTACCCTCCTGTCGAGACCCCCGCCCAAGGACCCAGGACGGTCCGGGCTTCCAAGGATGGTGAAGGTGGAAGGCCCGGAGAAGTCGGGGGGCTGAAACCCCAGATGCCGGCTCCAAGGAGTGCTCCTCAGGGCCAAAACCGGCCCAGTCCACCAGGTATTGGAGGCGCCCATAGTGAAAACGGGAGTCGAGGATGGCTCGACCCTCGTACTCTGGCTCATCGGGGGGCACGCCCATGGGTGCAGGGGAGTCGGCAGCAGTGTAAAGAGCACAGGGTTTGCTCGTTTAAGGAGGGACACATGGAAGGTAGGGTGTATTCGAAGGTGCGGAGGCAGCTGGACAGTGTAAGTCACGTAATTAACCTGTCGAACAACAGGGTAGGACCTGATATACTGCAAGTCCAATTTAGTGGAAGGAAGTGCGGAAGGGTAGTGCCGTCGGCTAACCCAGACAAGGTCCCCAGGAGCTAATGGGGGAGCAACAAGTCGCCTCCTATCAGCAGTTTGTTTATATCACTGGCGGACTTGCTCCAGTGTGGCCTTTGAGACACGTTGGGCATCCCTAATGCATTGGATGAGAGCGCCAGCTGCAGGTGGTCAGGAATGCCAATTTAGGGGTGAAAACCAGATGAGACGAAAAAGGGGGAGTCTCCAATGGATGCGTTGAGTGCATTGTTTAGCGCAAATTCAGTAAGGGGTAACCAAGCATACCAGTCATCTTGTAGGTAGTTTGTGTAGCAGCGAAGATATTGTTCAAGGTTTTGATTTATGCGCTCCATCTGGCCGTTTGCTTGGGGATGGTAGGTGGTGGTTGGTTCCAGGGTGACTTGGAGAGCTGAAAATAAGGTCTTCCAAAATTGGGAAACAAACTGCGTGCCCCAATCACTAATGATTGACCTCAAGGGGCCAACCATGTAACTTCACTACATGTCGTATGAATAAAAAGGCAGCATGATGGGCCAAGGGTAACCCTTTACAGGCCACAAAGTGGGCCATTTTAGTGAAATGGTCCACAACCATCAAGATTGTATTATAAGCCTTGGAGGGGGGAAGGTCAACAATAAAGTCTAGGCCCACATGTTGCCAAGGTCCCCGGGGAGTCGGTAATAGTTGCAAAAGTCCACTAGGGGGCCTTCGGGGAACCTTGGTTTGTGCACAAATTGTGCATTGCTCCATGTGTTGTTGTACGTCTTGGGCTAACGAAGGCCACCAAAAGACTCACCGGATCATCTGGAGGGTACATTGGTGCCCTGGATGGCCTGCCAGGGGGGCGTCGTGATGTGCCCAGAGAATCTGAGGCCTACAGGAGGGAGGCACTACGATGCGTCCTTGTTTTTTCCACAATTTGTCTTCCAGAATGAGGGTAGGGTCTCAAATGTCCTTCTCTTCTGCCTTGCTGGTCTCTTGAAGCTGATCTAGGCGAAGATATGCTGTAGCAAATACCTTGGTGTCGAAGAGAGACCCTTTCAGAGTTCGGGCTACCTCCTGTTCTTCATAGTAGCGGGAAAGGGCATCAGCAAGGACGTTTAACCTTCCCGGATGATAAGGAATGACAAAGGAGAATCTAGCAAAGAATAAAGCCCAGCGGGCATGTCGGGCATTCGCAATTTGTGCAGTCTGAAGAAAGGTGAGGTTCTTATGGTCTGTGATAACCGTTACTGGATGTGGTGATCCTTCCAGGTAATGTCTCCATGTTTCGAATGTCATCTTGCTGGCAAGCAGTTCTCGGTCGAATATTGTGTAATTACACTCTGCAGGGGTAAGTTGTCTGGAATAATAGGCCCAGGGCAAAAGTTGCAGGGGCTCTGTGGCTTCCTGCAGCATCACTGCTCCAATAACTGTGCCTGATGCATCAGACTCCACATAAAAGGGTTTTTCAAAGTTAGGGTGCTGCAGCAGGGGTGCCCGTGTGAAGGCTTGCTTGAGATACTCAAAACTGTGCTGTTGTAGGCCCACATGTTGCCAAGGTCCCTGGGGAGTTGTAGGTGATTATTTTTTTTAGAAGTTGGGTAAGGGTGGTGCTGATTGCAGCGTAATTCGGAATATAATGTCGATAATAGTTTGTACTTCCTAAAAAACGCTGAAGTGGTATTATTGCCTTTGGGATGGGCCATTGCTGGATGGCTTCAATCTTTCGCATATCTATGGTGACCCCATTTGGGGTGATCACAAACCCCCAAAACTCTACGGTGGTCAAGTGGAAAGCACACTTTTCACCCTTGCAATACAAGGGTCGTGAAGGCTAGTTGGTCCTTGAGTTCATCGCATAGGCCCTTTTGGATTATGACCCGAAGAACCGCGTTGGCCCACTGTAGTTCAAGGGCCAACTGCTGGAACTGGGTGATGTACTCCAGCAGCCCTCCTTTTGCTTGACATAATGACATGATGGCTGTCTCTGCATCACGGACCTGATGGGGATGGTCAAAAAGGAACGTAAACTCTTTGATAAAATTGGTGTAGTTCGATAACAGGGGGCTATTCCCCTTCAGCAATGTGGTAGCCCATTCTAGTGCCATGCCCCCTACGTTCCCTATGATATAAGCCACCTTCAGGCTATCAGTGGCATACATTTGGGGTTGCATGGTAAACGTGAGCTTACATAAGGCTAGAAACCCCTGGAAAGCCCTGCGATCCACAGAAAATTTCTCTATCTGGGGCCCTCTAGGCTCCTGGGGTGTTAAGGCCGGTGGGGCGACAGCGGCCACTGGGGCAGCCACCGGCACGGGGGCTATGGCCGGCGGATTCTCCCCAGGGCCTGCCTGAGCCTGTAGCTGAGTCACAGACATGGTCAGGGTCTGTTGGTGGTTCCATAAGTCCTTAACTTCCATAGCCAAGGACTGAACTGCATGTACCAGTCGCCCTAATTCTTGGGCTAAATCTATGGGGTTACTTGTGACCAAAAAGGGGAAGGGGGAAGGGCAGTCTGCTGGTGATTCTGTCACGGTGATTCTGCATCCATTGCGCTCAATGGGTGCAATGGAAGATCTCGCCAGGGCGGTCACGCTGACAGCCCTGGTGAGATAGCTTGGCTCGGGGGACTGAGGAAGGGGGAGCAGCGCGCATGCGCGCTTCCTCCCTGCCTCAGTCCCCCGAGAG
>QEPC01004593.1:4083070-4102179 GCA_003113815.1 Sphenodon punctatus | reverse complement strand
GGCATCTAATTGTCTGATAAGGCCATATTCTTGCTTGTTTAGCTCAACTCTGCTATCAGTTCCTGACCTTCTACTCTTGTCCCTCCATGTTCCTGTGAATTATCAACATTTAAGTTGTTTTGGGAACACGAGGTCCTCTGTTCAATTCTCCAGCATCATTTGTTCCCTCTGACCAATTTTTGACCATCTTTCCTAATACTTTCTGTTCTCTTGAATCAATGAGTAAATGTGCTAAATAACTTCTTTACCTATTTTCTAGCATTCTACATAATTTTAATCAGTACACACAATAGCCTACAAAGGTTACATTCAAAGTGTTGTAAATCCAGTGTGTACTTTTGATTACATTTTAACAAAGAGTTAGTTACAATAACATTCAATATATGTTCTGGCACATTTGTGCCAGGGAAACATTTCTGGTTTGGTTACATTTTAACACAGAGTGAGTTACAATAACATTCAATGTATGTTCTGGCACATTTGTGCCAGAGTAGCACTTCTGGTTTGGTTACATTTTAACACAGAGTGAGTTACAATAACATTCAATGTATGTTCTGGCACATTTGTGTCAGAGAAGCACTTCTGGTTTGGTTACATTGTAGCAAGTAGATTGTTAAGTCTATGCCAATTCAAAAGGCGCCCCCTGTGCACTGGGTCCTTCCCAGTCCACACATAACTTATTTTTGATATTTTGGACAACATAGAATGCTCTGTGTCTTAAAGGAACTATTTTCTTTTTGATCCAACATACAATGCATACCACAGTAATAAACAACACAACTTGAATCGGGGCCGACCTCAGGCTGCGCCCAGGGTGGCATCTGCTTCCCCCAGTGCACCCATCCAGTATCAGTATTAGGAACCTCCCCTTCCCAGGCCAGTAGTCACCAACATGGGCTCATGGAAACGGGTGGCTAGCCTCCAATTTGGTCCAGTCGGGAGGCCACATATTTGGGTTACACTGGGGAGGGGGTCCAACACTGCTTCAGAATGGGCTTTAATTGACACTGGAGCCTCTATTTCAGTGGCCCACCCAAAACAATTCCCTGCTCATACACTGCCGGTACAATCAGGCCGATAGCTGGTGGGGGAGTCAATGTCAAGCTATGGTTTCTTAAGCAGAGGCCGCACCACCACCTCCTTGAGGCAGCTTAGCATTCTGCCCTCCCATAGGGAGACATTGACCACCGCAGCCAGCAATGGCCCCATTGTCTCCCAGCAGCTCTTAATCAGCCAGGATGGGCATGGATTTAGATGACAAAACAGCCCCCAGCATCCCCACCATGTCAGCAGGTGTCACCGACTGAAACTGATCCCACAAAATTGGACAAGTTGGGGTTTCCACCACCTCTACCTTCTCCATTGTATTAATTACAGCATCAAGGTCTTGGTGAATACGAGCAATTTTCTCTGCAAAGTAATCCGTGAAAAGGTCACAGCGGGCAGATGATGGCTCAACTCCAGGGTCAAGGGAGGCTGGACTGACCAGCCTCCGTACAACCTGGAACAGCTCTGCTGGATGGGATTTTGTGGATGCTATGAGGGCTGCAAAGAATTCCCTCTTTGCTACCCGCATAGCCACGGCATAGGCTCATAAACTAGTTCTATGTCACAATCTGTTGGCTTCAGACCGAGAACAATGCTACCATTGCTCCAACCATTGCCCCTCTTGCTTCAGCATCTGCAGCTCCTCAGAGAACCAAGGAGGCCTGTGGAGCCTCCGCCTGGGCAATGGATGCCTGGGAGCTGTTTGATCGATGGCCTCCATCAGCAAGGTGTTCCACAGCCTGACAAGGTCATCAATGTGATGGTCGTCAAGGTCAGTGGGTAACTCCCCCAGACCACTTAGAAACCGCACTGGGTCCAACATCCTCTGGGGGTGGACCATCCTAATAGGTTCCACACCCTTCTGGGGGCAGACGTGCTAGGAGGGAGTTCTGCAGGAGGGAATGATCCGTCCATGACAAGGGTACAGCTGATATCTCCCCCTTTAATGGACCACCCACCTCAAGGCCAGTGCAAAACGTGAGATCTAAAGTATGTCCTCCAAGATGTGTTGGGCCGTTGACCCTCTGGGACAGGCCCATGGTTGCCATAGCGGCCATGAATTCAAGCTCAGCTCCCCCGAGAACTGCATCGGCATGAATGTTGAGGTCCCCAAGAACGATAGGGAGGCCACTGTACTAGTAGGTGCATAGTATACCAGTAGCACTCCCAAACTGTCCCCTGCCAAATCAAACACAAGATGGAGGCTTTCAATACCTACTATGGATCGCACTGGATACTTCCTCACAGACCACCCCTCTTTAAAAACCATAGCTACACCACCCCCCGTCCCTCCGGACGTGGCTGGTGCTGCACGGAATACCCGACTAGAACAAGATCAGCCAGGATTGGCCCCGATTCATTGTCCAACCAGGTCTCCGTGATACATGCAAGATTGGCGGCATGGTCCAGGATGACCTCTTGGACTGTTGTCACCTTATTTGCCACCGATCTCACATTTAACAGCACCAAAACCAGACTGGGGCCCCCTGACCAAGTTCTACCTGCTCATCTGCTGGGGGAGAAGTGAGCGGGACGTGCACTGAGCATCTATCCCATCTCACCACTCTCCCTCCCCTCCCCTCCCCCTGAGACCATACCTCCCCTGGCCTGTCATGAGCCCAATAGTCACACCTACCCTCCCTCCCCCCCTGGCTGCCACCCAGTCCCCCCTCCCGCTGTCCTGCCCAGGGTGCAAAGGAGAACCATCCCCCCTTCCCCTCTCTTTCTTCCCAACATATCCCTCCCTACTCTTCCCCCCACCCCTTGGACTCCCCCCTCCCTACCATTCGGGTCACACCTCCCCGCCTCACCGGGAGAACCACCAAGAGAACCGACTATCATGAACCACAGTTAGGGAACTTCTGTTTTATGGTCATTGCCCATGGTCTACTGGTTGTTTAGGAGGGATGTAGTCTATGGCTTCATTCAAACAAGTCTTTTCTCCTAAGTTAAACTGCTTTACTCACATTCTTATTGCTTGTGTAAAGTAATTAGCTCCCAAGATCCTACGCAAGCAGGCTGTTAATAACCTACATCTGTCAAACTGAGAAACCGAGGGTTAACAATGGAGCTAAGTTGCTCATGCACATTACTCGCAATGTGTGAAGGATCTTAAGCCCCTGCTGCGCATTGCTGATAAGGTACCAGGGCACCAGGAGACATGGAAGAATCTCTCATTAAGTAGGGGGCAGTTCCCGGCAGGATTCAGTGCGGGGGAGGGAGATTTAGCGGCATGTTTGGAGGACAATTAAGGCTGATAAAGCTCTCCTGCTCAGATAATTAAAGATCCGGGAGAAAAGGTTCATTTGAATGCATCTCTGACTCCAGAAGGATGAAACCAATAGGGGTTGACAAAGTGTATTTTATGTAATTAATTATCTGTTCTCTATAGAATTGTTGGGTGAAGAATTGACAGTAACAAAGTGACAGTAACAGAACACTTCCTGTTTTAGGAATTCTGTAGAAAGGCTATCCTTTTTTTACTAACTTCTGCAGGACTTCTACCATAAAATGCCAACATGAAAAGTTAATTTTGCTGGAAGTTTGAAATTCTCCTCGAGAAAATAGCCATTATCCCATATGAAGAGCGTGGCAGAGACATGTAGCCTGTAACTATGACAGTCCTAGAGGAGATGGAAAGCAGTAGCAGGCACAACATGTAATTTCCGTGCAATTCATGTCAGCAATTTCATCTGGCAGTTGTTTTCCAGCTAACAAAAATCTCAATAATCATTCATATTAAAGTACTTTGTACTAATGGCATTGGCTAGAAATCTCTTTCCAGTTAGGACAGCTAGGAAAATGCAAAGGAAAAGGATGTCCAGGAAGGTCTCTGGCATGGAGTATTGGCCGTTTGTGCCAGAAGCAGCTTTATCTAAAAGCACATCAGCACAAACAGACCTACCCAAACAAGCAACAATAAGGATGCTGGATATGGTAAACTGTTCTATCCTTATCAACAAAAGAGTTAGTTTTTAAAAAAAATTATTTACTCTTCCTGAGCAAAGGTCAGGATTAATAATTTCACTAGAGGCATACAATTCGTGCCTCCAAACTATTCTAGAATACTTTCAGATGCATTCAAGCTTTTTGCGTGTCTTAGAGAATAACAGACTCATTAATAAATTTTCATTCCAGCAAATGGAATCCCTTTCCCCCCACCCCCTACTTCAGGAAATTAAAAACAACCCAACGAAAGCGCTCCAAGCTAATAAAAATAACCAAAGCAATCTGTATAACTCTTGCAACAGTCCTCTCTCTCGACACAGAAAACTGCTATGAACTAGGGTCCCAAGATGGCCAAAAAAAGCTCTTGCTTCATTATTCATGCTTTGTTTTTACCAGAAACGTGTCCCTAGAAACAAGCAGTTTTTGACTCGGGAGATGCTCTAAGAAAAGCTTGCAAAAGCAGGATGCATTTATTTGTATTTGCTGAAAGATGCTCATCTAGGATTTAAAATAAGCACCTGATAAGAATTTTTTTCATGTGACTGAATAATTTATAGCTGAAACCAACTTGGAGAAGCTTTTGGCTGATAAAATATACATGATCTTTGAAGGCCTTGGTGACTTGAAAATGCAGATTGCATGTTGAACCCTTTCTGCAATTTTCATTTCATTAAAGTTTTGATTTGATTTTGATTTGATTTATTAACGGCCTCGGCCAAAAACCAATGAATACAAAAATAAAACAAGATATACATAGTATATAAAAACATAAAAACTCAAAAACACCATAGCAAATTTAACATATATTCCTTCAGGAGCACAGATTACGAATTACATCATCTCTACCAATCCTGACACTGTAAATAAGTTAAGGAGAGGATATCAAAACCGGTGGAACCCCTTTTTACATTTCCTAAAAGATCCCTCCTTTCAGCTTAATTCCATACCTTAAGGGCAGCTTAATTTTAAGGCTCCCTTAACCGCTTCTTGCTCTGTAACTGGGCCGCATACAGAAACCTGGCCAATGCCATTATAGTCTCCCAGTTCTTATCTTGAAGTCACAGAGCTGTTCTCCTGTATAGTGTATTTCCCAGAGTTACAACTTCTAGAGGAGCCAACCACCTCCGCCTTTCTGATACATAAAACTGGCATTCCCAAAGGATGTGACACACATCTTCTATCTCACCTGACTTGCATGGGCATAGACTTTGCGCAATGGGCACCTGCGCCCATCTGCCCTCCTGAAGGCTGGAGGCAGACTGGGCAAAAAACATTCTCATCATTGCTTGTCTCCACTGATGCTGAGGCATCACCAGATAGGTCACTGGGGATTCCCTCCATATTCCATATATATTGGCTGTAAGGTACTTGTACTGACTCACCCTAGTGCGGTCCTCTTGCCTAGAGTGGGCTACCACCCGCTGTCTGACTAGGTCCCTGTCGAGTCCTGTCGGGATTGGATCAATATCTTCCATGAGGGAAGTGAGGTTCAGGTCTGCAAGGGCAGCCCTCACATCTGTCAGCCAGGAGCTCACCCCCAGAGGGAGAACCACCATCCCCAGATAGATACGTTTCGGGAAACGATTTGGCTGCAGTGCTTTCACTTTAAGCCAGAAATGCAGAGCCTTCAATTTAGCCTTCGCGGCCACATTTAGTACCCCTGCCTCCATCCTGGCTAACACTCAAGGGGTAGATCTTTGCACACCCAGCAGTTTTTTGTAAGGGCCGCCTGCGTGACCTCAAGAGCCTCACATGCCTTGCTGTCCAGTCCCCATAACTCTGCCCCATATAAAAGTATGGAATCCAGCTTAATTTCCAAAACCTTCAAGGCCTCCAAGCAGGCACATTTCCCAATGCGATTGTGGAAAGACAAAATCCCTCCACTCGCCAGCTCAGCCTTCAACCTTGCTCTCTGGATATGGTCACTCCACATCAGGGATTTGTTAAAGGTAATGCCCAAATACGCGAAAGACTTAACAGCAGGGCCGGCCCCAGGGTTTGTGAGGCCATGTGCGAAGTCTTGGTGCGGGGTCTAATTTGTATAATTAGGCACCACCTAATTATGCAAATGTATACATTTACATAAAACTTACTCCCTCTGGACAGGAAGGATTCCCATTCTCCACCTCTCCGAGCAACCATGGAGAAGCATGGCCTCCTAATGCTTCCCCCCCTCCCCAGCCGAGTGTCTACCACCACTCCCCAGGAGTGGTTCCACTGCAGGGGCAGCCGGGTGGGCAGTGAGGCAGGCAGAGAGACTGACTGCGTCCACTGCCTTACTGGAGGAGGGGCCAGGGGGTGAGCTTAGCCAGTCTGGCCTCCAGTGTATACTGCCAGTATACATTAATGAGGACCAAGGTTTCCCCTTCTGAGATCTACCTGGACTGCCTGGATGGACTACGAGTCCAGGCATATCTCCCTGGCCACACAGTTAATAGTTATATCTATAAGTACCACTAACCCTCCTGTGGGTCTTCCATGGCGCTTGTTTTTCTCCGCAGGTACCACAAACACCTGAAATCCGTCCATAACAATATCTGTCTCCAACCATGTTTCCTGAAGCATTATAATTTGGTGTCCTGTAACAAAATCTACCCAGTCTCTATCACTCAATTTTGCCCTCAGCCCAGCAATGTTCCAGCCCAAAATATTAATCACTCTTTCTTCCACATCCTCATACACCAACTCTTTTCCTAGTCAATCTACTAACCAACTATCTTTCTGCTGTCTACTTCCCCAGACACTAGAGTTCCTTCTATGTTCCCCCCCTCCTGTGCTTTAGGGGAAAGACCAACCTCTGTGGATCGAGATGATGTTTAGCTTAGTGCTCGCACAAACGTCCTTTTCCTCCTAAAGAAGGGGTAACTATCCTCCGCAATCTCCAATCCCAAGAGAGAGCTTTCAGCAGCCTTCAATTTCTTCCTTAATTCCAAATCCCTAAAACCCACCCTAACAGGGGGGAAGGGATATGCCCCTTTCGCCTGGGGTAGTCTTGCAACAAAAATTATTGCCTTCCTTAATTTATAAGGAGAGGTTCTTAGATTGGATGCACAATACTGAACCACCCTCTCTTTTAAGGACTTTCTATCCTCCAGGGGGGTCACTTGGAAGTCATATAATACTAGATTTTGTTTTGAAAAGTGGTTATAAACCGCTTCCCCTATCCTACCCTTCCCTCACCTATTTCCCTTCCTATATGGGGAGGCCCGTGCTGGTGATTTTCTTCCTAATGAGATCCCCCGTTTCCTACCCGCTGGTACTCTATTATGCGGATGACCCGCATACATCCTTGTCCGACTAGCAATCAGACCTTTAATTTGGTCACAACAATCTTTTGTTTCCTTCAAATTCTGGGCCACAACTTCCCTGAGCGAGTCAACTGCCAGTGTGAGCTTATCCACTGAGCATCTGATTTGTTTACAGCAGCAGTTTTCATGAATTATGGAATTAAGCTCCTTAATCTGCTTCTCTTTGCTTACTGTAAAATTCCCCATGGTCTGAAAGCTATCCAAGTATGAAAGGAAGCTGTCGCCCAAGTTTGGGGACAGGGAAATCGAACTTCCCCCCCCCCTCCCCAAAATCCAAGTCCAAATGGGCCCACATTTCCTTTGGGTGCTCTTTAATGGCGATTGACATGGCTTGTGGTGTCTGGGTCCTAGTACCCAAAATATCTGGCAAGGCCTGGATCGCCGCTGCACAACTCCCAACTTTCTCAGGGGTGGCTATTAAAGTTACCGACTCCAGTCTATCCTCTTTGGGGCCGGGGTCAGCCATAGGTTGATTCAGCCTCTCTCTTCTCCCTTTCTTGGTCACAAATCTAGTGATTTTCAGCTGGGTATTAAGGGCCTGAGCTGCATCTAATTGCCCTGCCATACTACTTCTTGTGGCCCTGGTTCTATAAGGCGTGCGCCGAGTATCCATTGTGTGTCACTATAGTGTTGGCCGCATGGGTCCTACCCAGTTACCCCCAGTTGAAGAGGGGACCTCTCACCCTCCCCTCACTTGCACACACTGGGTTTAAGAGAGATCGACTTTGTAGGTAGCCAAGGCAGCTCTCACCTGCCACTAGTCCTGTAAAGCACTCGTAGCTTTAGGCTATAATTCCCGTGCTAGCTGCTGAGTGACACCACTTTCCGGCACACAGAGGAATATAATGCCCTTAACGGGCCCCACCAGGCATCCACCTTGCTGACTTACCCCACCTCCTATATGCATCCACCAAAACCAATTCCCAATTCTCCCCTTCCCTTCGGGAGGCTCTCTCCCTCCTCCCAGGGAACCCAACAAACACAGTATCAGGGCGTGTAGGGCCGTTTCAGTGATATGGTTGGTCCTTTCAACTAAAAATGTCTGCAGATCTTACGATTCCCCTATAGTCCTTTGAAGCCGTGGGGAATTCAGCAAAGGGCCTCCTGCTGCTCCACTTGCGCAACCTTGCGCGCGCAGCCCTTAGGTGCACTGCCCATGGCGTGCGCCCCGGCGTTGCCGGAGGCAGCTTCTGTCCTTTAAACTGCCCCGCTCCCAGAAGTCAGGTCCCGGTGCTGTTCCACAGGTGTGCTTGGAGCCTGATCTCTATTTATTTGGATAGATTTTTGAAAGATTAAAATGACATGAGGCAACTAACTCCCATTTACTTCCCACCTAAGAGACACCTTGCTGCCATTTTTGCCTTGTAAAATCTATTCCCTCGCACGACACTTCATCTAGTTTGGTGGTAAGAAACTTCTTCCCACCTGGGGGCCACACTGAAAAGGAGTCCAAGCTCAGTGGGCCGCAAAGGAGTTGGTGGCGGGGGTGTTTAAGGGGTGCAAACCTCAGGGATGAAACAGAGTATTCACTTTAGGGCAGAAAGCTGGGTCTAACCTAAGGACCATGGACGACTCCTTAAAGGAGCAGAAGGCTGGGTCTATGAACAGAGCACTTAATTCAGAGACCCTCCTGTTTGATGTGATGCCCACCAGAAAGGCCATTATCAGGAATAAATAATAAAGCAAAAGAAAAGAAAAAGCTATCGCTAATTCCATCTAAAGGCGGAGGCTGCTCAGTCTACATCCTAGTAGAGTGGAGGCAGACAAAGAACTGAAGTTTAGGGACTAGATCCCATCTGAGCATGCTCCAGGAAAAATTAGGAAGTCTGCCTCCTACTGATAGTGGTGGGGATCTACCCCATAGTGAGAACTGGTCGTCCAGGAGGATCCCCTGGGAGAAGGGAGCGCTGGACCTCCAGGGACTGAGTCATGAAATCCTTGGTGTTGAAATGTTCCAACTGCTACCAGAGTTGTGCCCANCAATCTCCAATCCCAAGAGAGAGCTTTCAGCAGCCTTCAATTTCTTCCTTAATTCCAAATCCCTAAAACCCACCCTAACAGGGGGGAAGGGATATGCCCCTTTCGCCTGGGGTAGTCTTGCAACAAAAATTATTGCCTTCCTTAATTTATAAGGAGAGGTTCTTAGATTGGATGCACAATACTGAACCACCCTCTCTTTTAAGGACTTTCTATCCTCCAGGGGGGTCACTTGGAAGTCATATAATACTAGATTTTGTTTTGAAAAGTGGTTATAAACCGCTTCCCCTATCCTACCCTTCCCTCACCTATTTCCCTTCCTATATGGGGAGGCCCGTGCTGGTGATTTTCTTCCTAATGAGATCCCCCGTTTCCTACCCGCTGGTACTCTATTATGCGGATGACCCGCATACATCCGCGTCCGACTAGCAATCAGACCTTTAATTTGGTCACAACAATCTTTTGTTTCCTTCAAATTCTGGGCCACAACTTCCCTGAGCGAGTCAACTGCCAGTGTGAGCTTATCCACTGAGCATCTGATTTGTTTACAGCAGCAGTTTTCATGAATTATGGAATTAAGCTCCTTAATCTGCTTCTCTTTGCTTACTGTAAAATTCCCCATGGTCTGAAAGCTATCCAAGTATGAAAGGAAGCTGTCGCCCAAGTTTGGGGACAGGGAAATCGAACTTCCCCCCCCCTCCCCAAAATCCAAGTCCAAATGGGCCCACATTTCCTTTGGGTGCTCTTTAATGGCGATTGACATGGCTTGTGGTGTCTGGGTCCTAGTACCCAAAATATCTGGCAAGGCCTGGATCGCCGCTGCACAACTCCCAACTTTCTCAGGGGTGGCTATTAAAGTTACCGACTCCAGTCTATCCTCTTTGGGGCCGGGGTCAGCCATAGGTTGATTCAGCCTCTCTCTTCTCCCTTTCGTGGTCACAAATCTAGTGATTTTCAGCTGGGTATTAAGGGCCTGAGCTGCATCTAATTGCCCTGCCATACTACTTCTTGTGGCCCTGGTTCTATAAGGCGTGCGCCGAGTATCCATTGTGTGTCACTATAGTGTTGGCCGCATGGGTCCTACCCAGTTACCCCCAGTTGAAGAGGGGACCTCTCACCCTCCCCTCACTTGCACACACTGGGATTAAGAGAGATCGACTTTGTAGGTAGCCAAGGCAGCTCTCACCTGCCACTAGTCCTGTAAAGCACTCGTAGCTTTAGGCTATAATTCCCGTGCTAGCTGCTGAGTGACACCACTTTCCGGCACACAGAGGAATATAATGCCCTTAACGGGCCCCACCAGGCATCCACCTTGCTGACTTA
This sequence comes from Sphenodon punctatus, assembly GCA_003113815.1. Taxonomy (NCBI): domain Eukaryota; kingdom Metazoa; phylum Chordata; class Lepidosauria; order Sphenodontia; family Sphenodontidae; genus Sphenodon; species Sphenodon punctatus. The sequence goes on along the minus strand of QEPC01004593.1, from coordinate 4,091,575 downwards.
CCCCACCTCCTATATGCATCCACCAAAACCAATTCCCAATTCTCCCCTTCCCTTCTGGAGGCTCTCTCCCTCCTCCCAGGGAACCCAACAAACACAGTATCAGGGCGTGTAGGGCCGTTTCAGTGATATGGTTGGTCCTTTCAACTAAAAATGTTTGCAGATCTTACGATTCCCCTATAGTCCTTTGAAGCCGTGGGGAATTCAGCAAAGGGCCTCCTGCTGCTCCACTTGCACAACCTTGCGCGCGCAGCCCTTAGGTGCACTGCCCATGGCGTGCGCCCCGGCATTGCCGGAGGCAGCTTCTGTCCTTTAAACTGCCCCGCTCCCAGAAGTCAGGTCCCGGTGCTGTTCCACAGGTGTGCTTGGAGCTTGATCTCTATTTATTTGGATAGATTTTTGAAAGATTAAAATGACATGAGGCAACTAACTCCCATTTACTTCCCACCTAAGAGACACCTTGCTGCCATTTTTGCCTTGTAAAATCTATTCCCTCGCACGACACTTCATCTAGTTTGGTGGTAAGAAACTTCTTCCCACCTGGGGGCCACACTGAAAAGGAGTCCAAGCTCAGTGGGCCGCAAAGGAGTTGGTGGCGGGGGTGTTTAAGGGGTGCAAACCTCAGGGATGAAACAGAGTATTCACTTTAGGGCAGAAAGCTGGGTCTAACCTAAGGACCATGGATGACTCCTTAAAGGAGCAGAAGGCTGGGTCTATGAACAGAGCACTTAATTCAGAGACCCTCCTGTTTGATGTGATGCCCACCAGAAAGGCCATTATCAGGAATAAATAATAAAGCAAAAGAAAAGAAAAAGCTATCGCTAATTCCATCTAAAGGCGGAGGCTGCTCAGTCTACATCCTAGTAGAGTGGAGGCAGACAAAGAACTGAAGTTTAGGGACTAGATCCCATCTGAGCATGCTCCAGGAAAAATTAGGAAGTCTGCCTCCTACTGATAGTGGTGGGGATCTACCCCATAGTGAGAACTGGTCGTCCAGGAGGATCCCCTGGGAGAAGGGAGCGCTGGACCTCCAGGAACTGAGTCATGAAATCCTTGGTGTTGAAATGTTCCAACTGCTACCAGAGTTGTGCCCACTGCCTAGCCACCCACTGGCAGTCCAGGCAGCTCTCAAAAGCAAGGGCCCTGTGTTCTTCAGCATTCTATTGCAGGACCTGCCTATGTTCCTGGACCATTCCCTGGATGGCATTCCAGATCTCGCCTGCCTGCAGCATGGTCTCCAACATGTTCTCCCTACACCTCCAGTTGCATACCCGCACGTCCCAGTTCCACTGGGCATCAGTGGATGGTGGTGGCTCAGGCCACACCCATTGTTGTGGCAGATCTGTAACAAGGGAAACACAGAATACCAATAGTTCAACCCGCCTCACACCTGCCTTCCCAACCTGGTGTTTTGGCCCCACCTGCCTAATGCCTTGGTGCCTGGTGTCACCCCTGCCCTCGATGGCCAGTTGGCCACCTAATAGATGGGTAGGTGGCCTCACATCTGGAGTGGGCTGATCTGGGCTACTGTCTCATCTGTTAACCCCCTTTGACTCAATGGACCAGCCCCAGGAACTGGAAAGGAGCTAAATATAAAACAGCCAGGGGTTAAATTTAGCCTGTGAGCTGGAAGCTCCCCACCCTTGCCCTAGTTAGAAGGAAAGGGAAGGAGCTAAATCAAATTGTGGGAAAATGTAAATATAGAAAGAGAAAGGAGAGATAGACAGAGGAGAGGGGCAAAAAGAAAACACAGACACTTTAGACTAAACAAAGGGCTTGAAAATGGAATAGGGGAAAAGAACAAATTGCTTTGGTGGTGGGAAAGGTGAATCCCTCATGCTCTGCCAGAATTAAAGGTGATTAACCATGGAGAAGGCCATGTTCAGCTTTTCAAGTCTGTTAGGAAGGACTTGTAACTGAGGGTGTTTTTAGACAGACATGGAGCTTGGTCACCCCTGGAGCTGCTTCAGGGGTGCACCCCAGTGTATGCCCACTTCCAGCCTGCCGGGGTCCGCAACAGACGAACAGTCAATTTCCCCCGGCTGCACGCGGCCCACTCAGTGGCCTCCCTCCCCCCTGCACCATAGAGCTGCAGGCACTTGCCGGACGCTCTAAGCTGGTGCCTGCAACTCCATAGCACTCAATGGGGGAAGGGACAGCTGGGGGTGGAGCTGCACCGTGGGTCTGCCCAACAGATGGGCAACAGATCCACATTTGGCCGTTGGCCCAGGTTTGGCCGGCTCGCTCCATGCGGCGAGCTCCGGGACGTGTTGGAGCGCTGCTGGTGGAGCTGCTTTGAACATCTGGAGGGGGACTTTACACAGACTGGCCAACACGGGGATGAAGTGGGCAGTGCGGCCGAAACAGAGTTGCCATCCATCTGTTATCATCTACAGAGAGGGAGAGAAAGAGGCTACAGAAACATTTGGGGCTAAATTCAGAGCTGGTGCAAGCAGGACTACATCCTCCAGTAAGGTCAGTGGAGATACAATGGAGGTTAGGGGAATTATTTCCACTAACAACATACTCACTTGTGTTTGGGATAATAAAACGGAGGCCCTTTTCACATGACATACCCCCATCCATCTCCATGCGGTTTCGCTGCGTGGAGATGGGTGGGGGTGCCCATGTGAATGCCACGGGGGATGAGTGGGGGTGCATGCATACTCCTGCCCTCCATCCACCTTCACCCATGCATAGAGCAATGGGCTCCAATGCCTGATGGTTTGTGGGTGGAGGGGTGTGTGCCTGTGGGAATGGGCGTGCACCCACCATGGCCGTACACTCATCCCCCCACTCATTGTGGTCCATTTAAAAATGGCCTGAGTCAGGCAGAGGATACACAAGAACCAAGAAACAATTAAGAAAAATGCTTTATTTATTACTAAAAAGAGAGAAATTGTACCTTTTTCAGAATAAAAAATGCATGATACAGCAGTAGTGAGTAATAATAAGGATCCCAGCCTGAGACCGAGGATCAGAACCATTTCAGATTCTGTCCTACAATGGCCATTTCATTAAGGCTAGGAAGGTTGTGCTATGAGAGTGCATTATAATATAGTAAAAGTGTAATACTACATTTTGCTTCCTCTAAGGTATAGATCACACTTGGAGATACACATGAATTGTCACCATTCACTTTTTTCAGCAGTCCTCACCCACCAGCATCCATGGGAGTTGTAGCAAAGATTTTAGTGGGTTCAGAGTTTTGCTGATATGGTTACCTTAAAGCACCTATGCCCAGAGTCATGTGATTGAGAGAATCTCAGCTTTCATTGTTTAAAACAAAAAACGATTATCCCACAGGAATAAACCGATAATCAGATAAAGGAACAAAGTTTTTTTTTTTTTAAAAACCCAAACTCTTAATTTTTAAACCAATCTCCCTTTGGGGGGCATGATTTGCTGATTTTTTTGAATGTTTGAAGCTGGCAATATGGTATTTTAGGGTTAAACCTGGGTAGCTAGGTTTAAAGTATGGGAGTGCAACCAGAAAATTAAGATGTGGTTCATGTGCAGAAATCTCTTGGCACCCCACCACCCCATGCTCTTGATGAGAGTCCTCACAAGGGCAAAACTGACCCAGAGTGGTGACCACCTCACGGCCCTGCTTCTCACCTGATCTCAGCTAGTGTTCCCTGACAGCAGCCCAGCAGTGCTGCATTTCCCCTGCTTCAGACAGTGCCCCTTCCCCATTTCTAGCAGCCAAGCACTGCTGATGGGGACTGGTTAGGAGCGGGGGGATGTATGGCACCAGCGTGGTTCATTTGCCACTCGACGTTCAGCATCTCCCTACTTCTCGGCTGACTGGCTGCTAAAGGGAGCAGGGAAGCTGGGTGAGAGCAGCGAGATCTGGGGCTGTAAGTGGCAAATGAGGGACTTCCAGGTCAGCTCAAGTCCACCTGGGACTAGCTCAGTTGCACCGTGAAATGTACAGAGAAATGCATGTTTGGAAAGGTTGTGCCTGCAGTTTCACTGGGCTTGAAAACAGAAAAGTAATTATCTTCTGTAATTTGCTAAACAATGTTATTTTGCCAGGCAATCCACTGCAATTCAAGTGTCGGGGTTATTAGACTGATATTTCTTCATTACTTGCAATTGCAGAGAAAATAACTATTGAGAAGTTTTAAACTAAGTGCTTTACCCTGCAGCTGCTCAGAGCTACATTCAACTCTGTACAACACAGATAATTAGAAATTTTATTAGCCAGATATTTTACAGCAAATGCTTCTTAGCCAAAAACAAAGTAACGAAAGCCCAATATCCTTCTGTACATTATCTACTTTCCTAGTAGCAAGACGGAAAAATGCTCGTCTTTTTTACTTTGTTTCTTGGGGAAGACAATCCCTTGTATAAAATATAAAAGCCTTCATGCATTCATAACTAAAGGAAAGATTAATTTTAAATTGTAAATAAAATGCTGCTGTCATCCTTCCTAATACACTCCAAGCAGCGTGATCCTCAAATTGTTTAGTGCCAACAAGTCCCATTGAAGAGGGAGTGCCAATATGAAGCAGCTTAAGGATCACACTGATATTGTGCTAAATATATGAAGGTGAGATTTTTTAAAAAATGAAAGCAACAAAGGAAATATATTAGTACATCATTATATCTGCAAGTAAGTTATGACAGAAAAAAACTTCAAATCCTTCTACTGAAGTTAGAAATACAATGACTGAAACACTTTCTTAGTGGCAGCACTTTTGATACACACCATTGCCAGCAACAGTACATAATCATATAGATACGCTGACAAAGTTTTACTTCCTGTGCCAGCAGGCTTCATGAGCCCTTAAAGTTTACATCTGTTTTAAATTTTAAGGGTCAAACTTCCAAAGCAAGGAAACACAGAGATAAGGCTGTCACACTGGAGGAAATTCTTTCCTGTGCAGAAGGCCCTGTGTGCTATTTTTTGGAGGGCTTAAGTGCAACTTTCATAACAGCTAGGCCTTGCACTGGCCTTCTGCGTATGGCTGAACTGAAGTTCCTCAGTTGTGCCTAGATAGTTCAGTATTTTAACATGCTTTTCAACCTGTGTGAAAACACTCTAAAAACCAGACATTAGTCTGCATATTATGGGACAGGCTGGATACATTTCTAGGTGTAGGCCTCTCCTATTATTGCAGTTTGAAGAGACAGAATTGTGGAATCCATAGACCAAGGCCTGATGGGAACTGTAGGCTAGAGAGAGAGGTCTATGTGGAAGAGATTATGTGTAAAGGGAAAGTGATAGCAAGACCAGTTGTGGGTTTCCATGTTGAGACAGCCTTGGAAGGAATAAACTGTAGGCTTCACTACTAGGAGAAAGACTTGGGGAAAGGGGCTAGGAGCTCTGGTTCTCATCACTAAACTGGCTTTAGAAAGAAGTCAGTGAAAAGGAGCTATCAGAAGGCTTAAGAAGAATCTTGCAATGGGAAATGAATACCTGGGCAAGGGGACCATGGACTCTAGGGGGCCTCTGCAAGCAGCCTGAGCACAGCTAGCCAATTTTCACAGTGAATGAGGAAGGAAGCAGAACCCACATTCTGCCCTCACCCACTCTGAACATTTTGTATCGGCACTCAGGCCACTAAAACAAGGGTCCCAGCAAGTGTTCAGAGTGGGCAGAGATGGAGTGGGGACCCTGACAATGCTTAAAACTTCCTTCCTGGTGGGGTTGCTGCCACTCCGGGATGATTCACTGGAAGGAAGCCAGGGCAGCTGCACACCTTTTGCAGGGGGGGAGGCTGAGGCTGGCCAGGAGCCCCCTGAGGAGGGATGCTACTTCAGAAGACCCTACCCCCTTGCTCTTGGGGGGGGGGGGGCATAATTGGGACATATGCCTGGGTCTACCCCTGACACTGGCTAATACTGACTGTGTTGCAAAGCTTGTAAGGGGACAGGATTCTGGGGGAGTACCCAGAGACAGGAAGCATAAGGAAGTAGATTGGAAGGAAAGAGAAGGGAGGACAGGAGGGAGTCCAGATCAGGGCTTGAATTAGATGGAAAAAGGTAGGGGGGCCCTCAATGAAATCATGCCCCCCTGTAGCCTTCTAAAGTCATTAGCTAAGGGGGGCATTAAAAAGATAGGGGGGCGGGGCAGTCCTCCCCTGTAATTCAGGCAGTGGTTCAGAGAAAGCTGTGGTCCAAGCTCACAGTAACTGGGAGAAAGGGACTAGGTGAAGGATGGTTTCTACTGAATTCTTGCTCCTGTTTGATTTTTGCTGCTCTGGAAGGGCTGGAGTATGTACAGTAGCCAGAGGACTAAACTACCCCCTAGAGAGAGGGCACAGCTTCCTTCACATGATAGAAAAGTAAATCACTGCTCCAGCGTGCAATAGAAATACCATGTTACAGTGTAGGGAAGTAAGGACTGTGTGACTTTTCTATGCCAGAACTTAAAGTTCTTTGTTTCCAAAGTGGAAATAACAGATGACTTCATTTTCAGTTGGGGTAACTTCTCATCCATCAACAAAGCAGAAGGCACAGGAAGACAGGAATCCTGAGATGCTTTTAGAAATTATGCTACCACCTGAATGCATTTACTTTGCAGACTTCTTTGAAGTACAAAGAGCAAGTTTCTGAAGAAATCCAGATGCGAGTATCCTGGGATATCCTGCAGTATAAATTAAAATACTCAGTTTTTCAATGCCAATTAAAACTCTTACTTAGTTCAGCTATTTATCAAGATGAATATTCCAGGCACAGTAAGCAAGTCAACTTAGAGAGACTAAGAAATGCTGCCTTGAATTGCTTCAGCTTTTTTAGGGTTGCCTTTCTGTGTCCGTGTGTGACTGGCTCAAGTACAGAAGGTATTTACAGAGAGTTTGATGGTTCAAAGCCCTGAAACAAACAAAAAACAAAATATTAGCAGGTTCAGTAAGCGGAGGCAAAATCCTCTGCCATTAAAAACCGTTGGAATTAAGGGATTGGCTTCAATGTATTGTGCTTTGAATTCCCTTTGCAATGGAAGACAAACTTATTTCTGGATAAGAGTGTAAAGTGAGGGAAGCCCACACAAAGGGAAGCCATGTTAAGGCACAGAAAGGCAAAGTGGGAAATGGCTTACAAAGCACACCAATCCCCATCTCCATTTCAGGCTCTAACTATCCAATGAGGGGTCTCCTTGTAAAGGATTTCTTCAAAAGGGACAGCTCCCATTAACTTCTGAGCACTGCAAAGGAAGTTTGCCACAAGAGCAAATGTTACCTAAGTCCCTTAGATCATAAACAAAAATAGTAAGTTTGTCAAAAATCCAGTGGGAAGACTTCAATTTTCAAATTTGTAACAGCCTTTGGAATACTGTGTATGCACGGACAGGTCTCATTAAGGATATATACAGAGACATAAATATTTTCAAAACCGCAAACACATGCCAAATCCGAGGATAACAATGGTAAAAGTTCCAAATGCAACTTCAACCTCCGACATGCGCAAACTGATGTGTGTGCAGGGCAGCCTGTAGCATATCACTTAGGACCCCACCCCGCTTGGGTGTGCACTATGTAGCTACATTTCTCATTTTTCTTTCTCTAACTCTTTACCATACAGGCTGCTCCAGTTAATTGCTGCAGGTAAGGAAACTAGAATTGACATTATAACATTATTAAAATGGCCTTGGTGCTATATAAACCCAGTGATATTTGTAGCTGACAATCATGTTTTCATTGGCGGGAGTGCTGGTGGATAAAAGATAAAAGTTTCTATAGGAAGCTCAGGGAAGTTAAATTCAGACTGTAAGTTTGCAGTAGAATTGTTTCTTGTAGTTGGGAGACCCCACAATTCCAGTTGTAATTCAACCCATTTGGGGCCGTATATGGAATATGCAGAAGAATCCCCAAAGAAGAAACTCATGCACAAATGCCACCTGAAGCCATTTAAATGGCAAGGTGTATCAGGTGTTGGAAAAACTGCACATTTGCAAAATGTTGTTTTTGCCACATATGGGGAAAAGGAAGAGTAAGTCTATGGGTAGATAGTAGGAATTTACCAAGGAAGCACTTATGAATACATCAGAAGCAAGAAGCCTGCTACGGAGTCAGTTGGGACATTAGATGACAAGGGAGTAAAAAGGGGCGCTCAGGGAGGATAAGGACATTGCAGAGAAGCGGAAAGAGTTCTTTGCGTCGGTCTTCACTGCAGAGGATTTTGGAGAAGTACCCACGCGGGATACTTGCTTTGTGGACGTGGAGTTGGAAGAACTGTTACAAATCAGTGTGGTGATGGAGGATGTTCTAGGGCAAATTGACAAACTGAATACTAACAAGTCACCAGGGCCAGATGACATTCACCCCAGAGTTCTGAAGGAACTCAAATATGAAATCACAGACCTACTGTTAGTAATTTGTAACCTGTCATTAAAATCTGTCACTGTACCCGAGGACTGGAGGGTGGCAAATGTAACCCCGATATTTAAAAAGGGATCCAGAGGCGATCCTGGAAACTACAGACCAGTAAGCTTGACGTCTGTGCCGGGCAAAATGGTGGAAACCATCATTAAGGACAGAATTACAGGGCATGTTGACAAAC
>QEPC01004593.1:4062360-4081800 GCA_003113815.1 Sphenodon punctatus | reverse complement strand
GACCTCTTGGGTGCTTCTCCCAAGCCACCGTGATTGGCCAGTGTCGGAGACAGGATGCTGGGCTAGATGGACCATTGGTCTGGCCCAGTATGGCACGTCTTATGTTCTTAATGTTTAAAGTAATAACATAGGCTAAGTGATGGAGAAACCAGCATGGTGTATCAAACAAGATCTGTGCCTTGTGATGCACAGATACAGATCTTTATGGGACTGTGTGTAGCTGCTCTAATACTCAAGCTTTAATATGATTGCCAGGTCCTACAAGTATGGTAGAGTACAGTAAAAGTGGTGTGTGTGTGTGTGTGTGAGAGAGAGAGAGAGAGAGAGAGAGAGAGAGAGAGAAATGCCAGTGGTGAGTCTTAGGGTGTTAACAAAAGAGACATTGCCCCACATTTGCCCTGGATTCACCTGCTCATCTAGACTGTGGTCACCAGATGCTCACCCAGGGACTGGTCCACATGGCGTCAACCCAGGAAATGTGGACCCTGCTGTGCGGGCAAATTCGGGCAAAACTGGGGTTGCTGCATGCCTGTTGGGGTGCATACGGTCTTTGCAAGAGTTTCATACCACAGATGTGCAGGCGCAGTCTAGAGCGTCGCTAGAGTGACCACAACTCAGGGGGAGGAGGAACACCTGCCTGTTTGTTGCACTCCCCACACAGGACATTCAAGAGGTGGCTGGATGAGAGCTACGCTGAGCCACTATAGGCTCCAGTCATTAACTTTGCAATCTGGATGATCTTTTAACACATAATTTTATATTCAATATTGCAACTTGCTGCTTTGTGGAAGTGTGAAACTGACTGATACGTGTTTTAATGTTGGTAAGCGGGACAGCACTGAATCCATGTGTGGATGATCTTCATTTTAAAAATATGAATAATATAGCTGTCCTTGTAACTGAGGCTGCACTAGAGTTGATCCACCTGTTAGGCCAATACGCTTGATGCTGTTCAGTGGGTAACCCCTATAGGGTGGGGTACCTCAGTTGGTAACAAAAGCCTAGTTTCTAACACAGCAAAGGAGGAGAGAGTATTAGATAGTTATGGCCCCTATTGGCTCAGGAGAGGGATAGCCAGCTTGCATGGATGGCCTCCAGCTTCTCAGGAAAGGAGAAATTGTGTTGAGTGTGAAGGGACAAGAAGGATAAGGGCTGTGTGAGTGTGACTAATCCTACTGACAAGGTCCCCAGCCTGGACCTCTTGCTCTGTGGACTCCAAAATACCCTGAGAAATGAGATGGTGTAAGGGAGAACTGGGTGAGACTGTTAGAACAGGTTGGACTTAGAGGATTCTGGACTTTGATCTCTCCCAGGGGCTAAGGTATCCCCAGCAAGTGTGGGAGGTTGGACCCTGGGGAGAATCCAGATCTGCAAGGGAGGAGGACACCAACTTGCCAATGCCAAGAAGCCTGTGCTGTTGCTAAGCCGTTTGGGGCTCTGAATAAACCAGCTAGCTAGTTTGAGGCAAAGGCGAATGCTACCTTTGCGAGGATGGTGATACAATCCTGGGGGACTGTTTCTTGTTCATGGGAGGAAAGAATTTATGTTCTTTCTCCTGTGGAGCCCTCTGAGGAACAGGCCTTGGTTATCCCTGCTGGCTTCTAGAGTCACCAGCACCTTCACATATAAAGAGCCAACCTGAAAGCAAGAACTGATTAAAATGTATGTTCTGATGACTTGCTTTAAGTCTCCATTATCAGTATAGCAAGTCAGGTCACCTCTGTGGTTAACATGTCCCCATTAGTTCTCCTAGTGCTCCTGCAATTTGGGGGGGGAGGATAAGGAGGGTATGGGCACCATCACCTATTGATTAAGGCAGGCTAATCTCTGTTGGGATTGTAGTAAAGCCTCCCACTTGCTGATCCCAGGCATTGTGGGAAGGAAGTGGGTATAAAAGTGCTACAAGTGTAATGTGGGATTGCAGTAGTAGCCCAGAGTAGTATGGCATTAAAGTCACCATTCCCATGTGATAGCTTCTGCCACTGCTGTTTTTGGAACAAAAGGGATTTGGGATTAAAGGCATGGAAGGTGAAAATAACTACTGGGGCTTGCTAACCTTGAATGTAAGTCTACAGGGCACTATTCAAACTTATTCATGTTTGAATGCAATAGCAATATGCTACAGCTACAGTATAACACAAACATGCTTTAAAAAAAAGGTTTTTATGGTCTAGTTGTGGTGAAGTACAGTTTTTCAGCCTTTCCTGGCTTAGTCAGTACTGTCAGGAGGGAGTGGTTTCCCCAGGGAAACACCTATGCACCTTCTCCAAAAGCAGAAGCATACACATGGTACCTGTTAGACTGCAGTGCGGTCTTTATTTGGGCTATGTATTCAAATTCTACACCCAGCTCCTGACTCATTTTCAAGAAGTTGCTTACTACAGATAAATAGTTAACTTTAAAGATGGTCTCTGTATCCATCTGTGTCCTTAAGGAGAAGTTGTTCGGCTAAAAACATGTATGCTGTACTTCTGGTGGTTTGCAACACGAAAGAATGGGAACAGATTGTTACTCACCGTCTCCCCAGCTACAGTTTTGAGGCTTGTGCAGATGATGGTTTCTGCACTCCAAAAGCAGTGATAAAAATATTCACTACGACTATAATGAACACCAGTCCAGTCGCAAGGTTATTTAGGAAGTCCAGCTTGGCATGTTTCGCAGGGTTGTTAAGATCATATTTTACTTCAAGGAAAAAAAAAAAAAGAGAAAAGGAATGTGTTACTATCAAAGTGCTTTTCAACATACAGTACAGAGGTTTTTAATGACGTATTTTACTTTTCAGTCTAAGAATTTCTAGGAGCTCGTTGCCATGGTAGATGCCAGTCCTTTCAGTTTCACAAAAAAGGGAAGTTTGTATTACAGCAAACATTTCAAAATTTAAGGGCAAGAACCAGTGTTTATTGCAAACATGTTTGCCCTGCTTTCTGAAGATCATGGTGAAGGCATTGTGGGTGCAGAACCCTTTAAATTGCCTGTTAATTCTTCACTTGCTAATCATTATCTAGGTGCTGATTGTCCTTTGTCTGTAGCAACTGCCTCTGCTTCAGGGGAAGATCCACAGAGTGGTCGCCGTGTTGGTCCCAAGTGACAGAGACACAAAGTGGTTCAAATGGTATATTTTATTGGACCAACTGTTGTTGGTGGAAATAAGCAAGTTTTTGGGACACACAGGGCCCTTCCTCAGGCATGGAGCATAGTCAGTAGAAATGTATAACCTGAGCAAATGTGCAGCACGTATGTATGAGGGGGCATGGAATGTGTGGGAGTGGACAGAGCAAGGTGGAAGGAGGGTTAACAGAGAGAGAGAGAGATGTGGCAGACATATACAAAACAGCTGTAAAAGCTTTTTTCTCTCTCTTCTCTGTAAAAGCTTTTTTCCGCTTTTCTCTGTAAAAGCTGTTTTGTAAATAAAAGATACCATTCAAACCACTTTGTCTTTCTTGAGGCGAAGGAAAGCCTGGCCCAGCCCCACCCCACTCCTCTCCCCTGCAGTCATTGCCTCTGGGGAAGAGGAAAGGGAGCCTTTGAGGTCACCAATGTAAGTGTATGGGAACCTGTGAGGAGGTTATCCAGGGGAACTAGGGTGGGCTTGCTTGATTTGTGGGGAGGGCTGCTGTGTTATAATATCTGTAAGGACTGGAGTTTTTTGTGTGTGTGTGGAGGGTGCTGTTCTATTTATCTTTTATTTGATTCTGGAGCAATGCCGTATTTCTTGGGGGAACCAGAGAGCTGTAGTTGCAATGGCCGAAATATGTTGCAATTGCATGCCAGGTAGTAAATTTGCATGAATACAATCTGCTTAATTATGCAAATAAGCCAATTATACATTTTTTGCAGCTCACAGTGAATTTGTAGAATTTGGCTTTCATGGCTGCAGAATTTGAATATTTTTTTAAGTGCAGTGAACACAATACCTTCTAAAGGGTTCAAAGATCACTTGAGACAAACATGTAATATCTATTGGCGTTTTAAAGAGCCAATTTTGTTTGCATTTGGCCAGCTCCCATTGACAGTGCTGGTGCAGAATGTGTATGAAAAAAATATTTTTTGCTGGAAGGAAACAGTCAAAAAATGATATAGTCAGAAGACTCCCTGCAGCATGTGTCTATGATAAGCTATTCCTGCCTACAAGTGTTGGGACATGGGAGTAATTATGGTGAAGGACACATCCTGCACAAGTTTCTTCCCCCCACAATTCCAGGGATACTGGAGTGAGGCTAATGTGGGCAAGCGTTCCTCACAACATTTAGCCCAATGTTGCACCCAGGGTTGGGGATAATGTACTATTGCAAATTTAGAGGTTTCTCTACTGACATTTTAATTACTCTTTAGTCAACGATCTGCTAAGGAAGTCCTCTTCATACATCACATTTGTGGTAGTGATAATAATTAGTATCTTCAGAGAAACCGTATGTTATCTCTGTTTTGTTCACACATTACATGAGTGGCAAGACTTGTGGTAATAATCACCACTGACTAGCGTGAGGGGTAGTGAGTGGATGACCAGAGACTCTATGACCACTCCAAAGCAGACACAATTTTAAGCTTTCCCCCCTAAAACCAGGAAAGCTAGACACTTGGCTTTTGCTTAGAAATAAAGCATGATTCACTCCTTGAGGAGTTGTTGCTTTTGGAAAAAGGCCAAGAATCATTGTGACACTCATGAGAAATTGCAAGTGAGGGTACTGCTTCTACGATATTAAAGTGTTTTAAAAGGATGGATTCTGGTAGGAAATAAACCAACAACAAGCTCAGTATGCAACTAGCATTTCAAAGACATCAGTTGCAAAGAACTGTCATTGTGATGATTCACCAAAAGTGGGGTGGGGGGGGGTGGCGTGGAGGGAAGTAAAATACAGGTTTGCCTATTTAAAAAGCATGGATCTGAGCTTTCAATGGAATTATAATAATTCTGTTTCATTATTATAGTACTACGCAGGAAGCTAAACTTGAAACCATTCCTACATACAGTTATTCTTAAGTATTTTATTATAGTAATCCAATCCCGCTATCATTTCATGTAGCCTAACCTATTCCAAAATAAACTTCACATTTTTCCCTTTAAAAAAAAAGAGGTTTAAAGATTAGTACAGGGTCTTCTATGATAAATGTGTAGAAATTTTGTCTTCCTAAAGGAGAGACCACGTATAATCTTACACACAATTAACCAACAGAAGGAAATAACATTAAAAATCCAATGTTCTGAATTCATCTTGTCCCAGGACTAGTCTAAATGCCTTTTAAGCAGGCAACAGGCTCAGCATAGCCCCATGCTCCACTTCAACCCAAAACAAGAGAATTCTTGGAGTTCCCACTAGGGTTCCCATCTCTCATGGTTTGACCCTGACACTCGCATAGGCCAAAATGAGAGTCTCAGAGTCAAACCATGAGCAGTGTCAGCCTTATTTCTGATTAAGAGAATAGGATGCTGTTGCAGAAAAGGATGATGGGATTGAGTGCCCAAGCATGTAAGCAATTCCATCCTGCCCCTGAAAACACAAAAGTAGGGAAAGAAGAAAGTTGGAAGGTGTAAGAGAACGTGCAGAGAAAGAGACCTTTAACAAAGACATATGAGAGATGTAAATGCTGGCCTGGCCACTTGTTCTGTCTTTTTTTAGGCCTGAAGCTTGGAGATAACAGGAGGAAGTTCCTCTGTGGCAAGAATGAGAAGAGCTGCAATTGCATCCTGAAGAGCGGTGAAGACTGGCAGACCTTCAGGATAAGAGTAATATTGTAAGCCAGGGAAACAAAAACTGGTCATTTGGACTTTTCTGACCCTGATGTTTTGGTTTAGTTACATAACTCTTAGAGAAGATGAAATTGAGGTAGAGGGAATATCATCCTAGGTGCATTCAGATAAGCTGCAGGGGCCTGATCCACGTGTGGTCCCATGGCAGGCAATTGACACTGCCACACTACAGGGCCAGCACAGGGAACAGGGCACATGAGCAGCACCCACCCTGAGAGGAAGCTGGGTGGCCAGGCCGCTCTTGGAGTTCCCACCACGGCTTGGGTGGGAAATGGCGCTGGCCACACGAGCAGGTACCCGGCCCAATGGAGATCCCGTCCCCAGCTGTGACATAGCTGCATGTGACAATGTCCTCTACTCATGGCCCCACAGCAGTGCTTCTGGCGGGGCAAGCATGGCCCCTCCGTACGGGTAGCCCTGTCTTGGACAGCCTTACCCCAGTTGGAATAAGGCTGCTCCACAATGCGTCCTTGAAATTTTTCTGAGGACGCACTGCATAACAGCCACCTGTTACATCTGGTGGTCACTGGCTACACGATGCACTGCATTGCATGACCTGGCTGCCCAGGGAGGAGTAAGGCTACCCAAGGCATGGTAGCCTCCCCTCCCTGTCTTGTATGGCCTCATCCCCGATGAGAAGCAAACCAATGTTACAGCACTTTCAGTTTCATTTCATACCCCCAATTCTTGAATTTTTCGGGAATGGGCAGGAACTTGAGAGTGTCTTTGGAGCACAACCGTGGCTATATCTCACAAAGGCACAGACACCTTTTCTAACAGAAAGGTTTAAGCCATTATAGATTCACACCACCACCCTAACCTCTGGTTCAGAAATCTACAGGCAGCCAATGCTAATAACAGAGCACTAGCTGAATGTGCTCATAGTCAGACACTATTTACCAAGTGGGCTGCTGCAGTCTGCATTAGCTTTGGCTGCTGGATGGGGTCAAGGTGTAACCCCAGGAAGAATGTGTTACAGTACTCTAGTGTTGAGATGATGAAAGAATAAGCCGAGACCAAGATCTGTATTGGAAAAACAAGCCCACTGCATCCTACCCCGATGCAAATAGTGAAAAGCTATCGTGATTAAGTGCTGAGAAAGCATTTTCCAGTAATACCAGATGTTTGTGTTCATGACTTGCAAGTACCCAATCAGAGGAAATACATCTTTGGATGGTGGAAAAGATGTAATTTTTAGGTTATTTTCCAGATGCTTTCTAACTCAACCTTCATATCTCCTGTTTTACCCAGATTAAGACACTGCCAGTCGATACTCATCATTGTCCCAACCTGCCCTAGATTCTGAGAAATGCCCTCAACTTCTCTTTGTCTGGGTAAGGAGGGAGGGAAAAAAGCCCTCAGATCTGCTTGCCATCAGCATGTGGAGGATTCTTGGAATAATACAACTGCTTCACGAAAAGGTCATGGAGCAAAATAGCCGATGGCAGGAAGTAGTAGATTTGGTACAGGGCTATGCAAGTTCTGTCTGTTGCTCTCCAGGCTTCTCTCTTTACAAATGAAAAGCACAATACAGAAAAACTTTAAATTACTTAATTCAGAAAGAAGGGAATATAAACTCTCTGCTACTGATTGTCATCATATGTATAAGTGCATGTCTGTAGGCAAGGGCCTGATCCAAAGCCCACTCAAGTCAGTGGAAAGACTACATTTTATTTTAGTGGGATTCGGATCAGGCATTTGGAACAGTACAGTCTAAAGCTGAAGTACCTAAACTACATGTCATGGTGCCAAGTGGGGTCATGCTATCTGCTCATATAGAGTAAAAACAGACGTGTAACCGGTGGGCCTGCGCCCAGAAGCAGAGAATTGCAGGAGACCCAACTCAGGTCAGATTGGGACACTGAACTGACTTGCCCGCAGCCGGGGAACTGTCCTGCCACCCTCACAGCGCGGGTAGGGCCAAAAGCACAACAAAGTTGTGGGTGGTTGGCTGGCCCTGCCTGTGTCCTGCCCCCAGCCATGATGGGCATCCATGGCGGCCAATGAGGCACAGCCATGGTGGCCTCTGATGTGGGCAGGTATGCAGTATGAGAACAGACATGCTAGCCTGCTGTGGCTTGCTTTGGCCCGGTTTAGCCTGGGCTGTGATGTCAGAAATTTGCCAATGTCACAGCCTGGGCTAGCACCAACATGGCCTGGAGCAATCCCCGGGCAACATCTGGCAGCACCTGCAGACACATGCAGGTGGGTCCTGGGCTACAGTGGGTCAAAGCAGGCCGGGTTCACATGTTTTTACCCATCGTCACAATCTCGATTGATATGTATTCTCCTATGGCCACAGACAGCAAAATGTAAGTCTCACAATGGAGTCACAAGGTCAAAATTTTGGGGATGTACAGATATAGAGCAAGGGTGGGGAACCTCATCTCTGGGGGCCAAATGTGGTCCATGGCTAAATTTTTACTTGGCCCCTTTCCAGTTTCTGGATCTGGCCCCTACATCCACAAGCACTGAAAGCGTGAGCTAAGGGAAGGAAGCAGAGATGAGGGCATGCACACAAAGATAGTGAGTGATTCTATGGAGCAGATTCATGATGTTGACCTTCCTTTCTTTCTTCTCCCTCTGAGGACTCCTCTTAAGCACCCCTGTCCCCAACTTCTATGAGTCCTTTGGAGCTTGTATTAATTATCAAAGTGGCCCTGGGGGGAGGGGAAGGTTCCCCACCTTTGTTCTAAAGTAACTGTTAGCTGTTAAAAAACAAAAACAACCCTGGCCCCATATCTTGTAGCTTTCACAAAGGTTTAGGATCAAACAGTTAAATATTCCACATTTTTGGGTATCTTGCTTTGTGGACTACCTGAATCCCGTGAATGCCATCTCCTTAGATTTCTGTTTTCTAGAAAAGCTCTGACAGGCAGGTGACACTAGACACTAGTCTTGTTACAGCTTGCCATGCAAGCAGTGAAAAATGTAGGATAAAATTGATTTCAGAATACAGCAACAGAGTGTTAAGAATCTGGAAGACTACTTAGAACAATTTTTAGAAGAGGACCGTGCAGCCCCTTTCTGCTGTCAACATTAAATTCCATTCCACAGCAACAGCTCCTGTACGTCTTTGGAATTAGACTCACATCATTTGGTGGAACTTCACAAGACAAATGATGCAGGCCCATTCATTTAATCATAGAATTAGTGTACAAAGGCATCTGCTTTTGTAGTTCTCACATACATAACTTTTGTCAGTCTCACTGTTTTGCATGAAGAAAACGCTATCAAGTTCTATGCCTACAAAATACAGCTTCTCTTGTAAACTATCTCTCTGTGTCTTTAAACAAAACAATACAACACATAACATGAACTTGGACAGAGCAAAGCACTTAAGAGCCTGTCAGCTATCTCCCATGTGAATATAGACGTTTTCCTGCTAAAATAGGAAGAAAAAGTTATTTGTTCATTTGGAAAACAGAGCAATCAGAGTACTCCGTGTGTTACTTCTCAGCAGCAGGAGATGGTACTGCTGTTTGTAGAGTCAGGAAATGAGAAAAAATGCAAAATAGTACAACTGAGACAAAATGAGAAAAAATGGCTAAATAGTACAATTGGGAACTATATGCTCCCAATAATAAATGATAAATCTTTTCTATAACAAAAAAGTCATAAAAGTACCATCTTTCGATATCCTTTCCCCAGAAATTATGAATGCCAGAGACACAAGCTTTTGATGGTAGTAAATTGGTGATAGCATCCTATATGCTTTAGTCTGATCAGTAAGCAAACTCATTTATCAGTGGTAAATTTGAATATTGTATATAGTTTATTAAAAAGGTACAAACTATTGATCTTTTTACCATAAGAACTACAGCTATGTACTAAAATATTATTATTATTATTATTAACAAACATTTATATAGCGCAAGCAGTGTACCTGGCGCTTTACAAAGTAATAAAATAGACAGGGTCCCTGCCCCTAGGGCTTACAATCTGAGAGACAGGAGCTGGGGGAGAGACTTAGGAAGGGGAACAGAGGGAGAGACAAGGGGTCTAACATTCATGAAGATGCGAGGTCTCAAGTGCACGTACTTGGCTTGGTTACGATGAGAATGACAGCAGGCAGGTCCATGTTGCAAGGATAAGGGTAAACCGATCGTAGGTATAGGAATAGTGGCTCAGCAGGATAAAGAGTCAGACAGAGCAGAGCGAAAGAGGTGAGTTTTAAGGAGAGATTTGAAGGTATGAAGGGAGGGGGCAAGGCGGATGTGGACAGGGAGGGAGTTCCAGGCATGGGGGGCAGCAAGTGAGAAGGGACGAAGGCGCTTAGGGGAGCAGGGAAGGCGTGGAAGGGTGAGAGAAGGGACAGAGGAGGAGCGAAGTGCACGGGCTGGAGTATGGAGGGCGATAAGTGCAGAGAGGTAGGGGGGAGCAAGGTTGTGAAGAGCTTTATAGGTGAAGACTAGGAGCTTGTGCAGGATTCGTTCAGGAAGGGGAAGCCAGTGAAGCGAAGAGAGGAGGGGCTGCACATGGTCGAAGCGACTGGCGAGGTAGATGACCCTGGCAGCAGAGTTTTGGACAGAGATGAGGGGAGAAAGGTGAGACCGGGGAAGGCCAGTGAGAAGGAGGTTACAGTAATCGAGGCGAGAGATGACCAGAGCATGAACAAGAGTTTTGGCAGACGAGACAGAGAGAAAAGGGCGAATCTTAGCAATGTTATGGAGGGAGAAGCGACAGGATTTAGCAACAGAGTCAATGTAGGGTTTAAAAGAAAGGGCTGAGTCAAAGATGAAGCCTAGGCTACGGGCTTGGGGGACAGGCAGGATGGTGACTCCATCAATAGTTATTGACAGTGAGGAAGGAGAGGAAGGATGAGGGGGGAAGATAAGGAGTTCAGTTTTAGCCATGTTGAGTTTGAGTTGACGTTGAGACATCCAGGTAGAGATGTCAGAGAGACAGTTGATGAGACGAGCTTGAACAGAGGGAGAGAGAGAGGGAGTAGAGAGATAGAGTTGAGTGTCATCAGCATAGAGGTGGTATTGGAAGCCATGGGAGGCAATGAGTTTGCCTAAGGATGAGGTATAGATCGAGAAGAGGAGAGGGCCAAGAACAGAGCCTTGAGGAACACCAACTGAGAGGGGGAAGGAGGAGGAGGCGGAGTTGGAGAGAGACACATTAAAGGAGCGGTCAGAGAGGTAGGAGGAGAACCAGTTATGGACAGAGCCACAAAAGCCAAGGGAGTGAAGGGAATCCAGCAAGAGTGAGTGGTCAACAGTATCGAAGGCAGCAGAGAGATCAAGGAGGACAAGAATGGAATAGAGACGTTTAGATTTAGCCACCAGAAGATCGTTGGTGATCTTAGCGAGAGCAGTTTCAGTAGAATGAAGGGGGCGGAAGCCAGATTGGAGGGGGTCAAGGGAGGAGTTGGAGGATAGGAAGTCAAGGCAGCGGGAGTAGACAACACGTTCAAGCAGCTTGGAAGCAAAAGGAAGGAGTGAGACAGGACGATAGCTAGAAGGGTCAGAGGGGTCAAGAGTGGACTTTTTGAGAATAGGAGAGACTGTGGCATGTTTGAAGGCAGAAGGGAAAGAGCCAGTAGAGAGGGAGAGGTTGATGATGTGCAGGAAGGAAGGGGCGACAGTGGGAGTAATGGAGGTGAGGAGGCGGGAAGGAATGGGATCAAGGGGGCAAGTGGAAGGGTTGGAGGAGGAGAGCAGAGAGGAGATTTCCTTAAGGGAGGCAGGGGAGAAGGAGGACATGAGAGAAGGAGGGGGAGGAGGGAGAGGGGTGGGAGTGGGAAGAGAGGAGTGGGAAGCGATGTCGAGGCGGATCTTGTCTATCTTGGAGGTGAAGAAGGAGGCAAGATCCTGAGCAGAAAGGGAAGAAGGAGGGGGAGGACAGGGAGGCTTGAGGAGGGAGTCAAAGGTAGAGAACAGGCGGCGAGGGTCCCGAGAACAGGACTCAATGCGGGAGGCATAGTAGTGTTGTCTAGCAAGGGAGATAGCAGAAGTAAGGGTGGAGAGACAGAATTTGAAGTGAAGGAAGTCAGCGTGAGAATGGGATTTGCGCCAGAGTCGTTCAGCAGCACGAGTGCAAGAACGGAGGTGGCGGATACTAGGGGTGAGCCAAGGACGGGGGTTGTGGGAGAAGGCAGGGCGGGAAGAGAGAGGGGCATGGGAGTCAAGTGTGGAGGAGAGAGAGGCGTTGAGAGCAGAGACAGCGGAGTCAGGGGAGGAGGAAGAGAAGACTGTAGGAAGAAGGGGAGAGAGAGAGGAGGCAAAGTCCAGGGGATCAATAGCTTGAAGGTCACGGAAGGGGCGTAGAGAAGGGGAAGAGGAGGGGGGACAGTAGGAAATGTTGAAAGAGGCAAGGAAGTGCCAATATGAATCATCATAACGCTTCTGAGTTTTTGCAGCTGTTATAGCAAAATTAGTTACTGCTTTAATCGTTAATGGGTTCAATCCCATGCACTGCGGAAAGCGTGTGCAGCCGTGTTAGCCCATGTGCAAGTTACGCACAAGCCACGTGCACTGTGCACACATATCCTGCATGTGCAGGGATTTGGGGTCGCTCCCAGTGTCTTTTTACTACTTAACAAAAATTCTAACTTTTGAGCTTAATGTTATATATAATGTTGTATCATAAATATATGTAATGAATACTAACCAGATCAAAGAGTTTGAAACCATCTATTAGAATGCTAAGAAAATGCCTTTTTAAGTTCTGTAGACAGTCCCCAGACTTTATTCTCTTAGACATTTTGTAGTCAAACTAGCCAAGATGAAGCACAAGTCCCTTGGTGATGTGTTAAGACTTGCCTTTGGAGTGAAAGAATGGTACCTTAATTGGTTGATAGATAGTCCATTCCTTGGGGAGATTCTATGATTTTGCCTTTGAGCAACTGTTTAAAAGGCTTTTGACATCAACCAATTTCAAAGGAAGTGTATACCAATACCCTTTCTAACACAGGCACAGGTACACAGACTAATCATCCATGGACTTATTTGCCCCTTGCAAGTGGGAATTTCAAGAGCACATCAGAAAGCCAGATGCCCAACCAGACTGATTTTATGGTGATGAGGAGGCCATGTCCTGATATTTCTGGTCCTTTGTCATTACTCTTCACAGGTAATATACTTGGGGACTAGTTTTCTTTGACCACATGGTTTTAGGTCTAAAGACTCGTGTCATAATCCACAAGCCACTTACTTTAAAAGCCAGGGCTTCAGTGGTGCTACTCTGGAATAAATGGTTAGTGGATTGTGGACTTGAGAACTAATGCTTTGTTGCCACAGGCTGCACGAACATATTGCATGTATTGTCTACCAATGAGCCCAGCCCAATCACAAGATTTTTGAACATGTGTCCTATTTTACTGTTCTGTCACTGAAGCAGTCCAAATTCCTGTACTTGGCAATTAAATAAACTTGAGGAAGCTTACCAGAAGCCAAGACTCATCCTCATGCCCCCCCACTGTAATGGAAAAGAAGTCATGACACCAAAAACATAATGTTATCTTAGCTGAATTCAAAGCCATTTAAACAGACCACCCTGCTTTAATTTTGTTTCCTACAGAAAGAAAATGTACACCATTGCCCTATAAATGTGCATACCTCACCTTTCCCCAGTAATGTTTGATCCTGTAGGCCAATTTCAACCAACCTTGCTAGAAGGGCAAAGTAATCAGGGACTCAGCATTTAGTTCATATACCTGGAGGGGAGAAGTAATCTCTTTTGTAGAGGGTCCAGTGCTAAGCTATTTGTTAAAATCAAACTGCACAGCCAGGTTTAATCTAATAGCTGAAATAAACAGCAATGGTTCATGTTATTACTACATACCAAGGAATATCAGGAGCACGCCTACTCCGATTTGAAGTGCAAGTGAGATGCTGATGAGGATAATAAGTGTAACATAGAATGAGAAGGTAGGCCCTTGCTCCATCACTGCTTTCAGCTGGGATGCATTGGCCATCAGCAAAGCAATGTCCAACATGCTCTCTGCAGCACTCTTCTTATTGGCATAGTGATTGATGTTAATGGGTCTATTTGTCCGTAGCCACCGCGATCTAGACTGAAAAAGCAAAATATTCAAATTACATCTAGTTTAATGGTTTAGAAGGCAAAAGATTTTTTCTTTTGACAGAAAGTATAATCAGCAGAGCATGAGTCATTTGATAACGGTACTGATCTCTGTGCTGGTATCATTCTGTCTAGGCTTTCATAGCTACCATTATTCTCTAACTGCAGTAAACTTCTATACAATTGCAAGGTGAAAGCTGCTAGAAATATGCGCTTTAGAATTACCTGATGTCCTAGGAGATTAGGTCATCTAATATCTAAATCATGAGAGCAGTGCGGGAAACGGATTATTTTTAAACACTTAAATACCAAGTATTTTAACACTTTAGGCATAGGGCACTTAAGTTATTTATAAATGCTGTTTTAAGGACTTATGTGACACTGATTACTGCATAGGCTTATACTGATTTCTCCCTCTCTCCAGGAGAGAATTTTACCTTTACTGATTTCTAAGAAAATCTCCCATAAATTCACAGCCCTTAACCAGGAGGGCAGCAGATCTTCTGGGCTACCCAGAAGACCATTAGGAAGTGCCAAAAAAACACCCTACAACCCAACATTAAACCTGACAAATCAGCATCAATTTTACTTCTTTACAGCTACCACCAAAACTCTTTACTTAGGTACCTATTTGAGACACTAGACCAAACCTTCTTCCACTCCACCTCGCATCACCACAGCACATGCCTTAACTTGTTCAGTGCAGTTGCCTTAATTCCTGTTTCTGTATGGATATCAATATAGCAATATTTGAAAAACAAAAAATGTTTAATCTCCTAATTCTTGAGAACACACACACACATATTTTATAAATATATTTTATTCTAGCAATGTTTTCTTAACCACTGTTGCAAAGTCTCTTTTCACATTTGTTTCAAAGTTGGAAAGCACCCTCTAATCATACAATTCCTTGGCAGTGATCAAAACAGTCAAATTTCCAAGCCTACTTAACCACTCTCCAGCATGTATTTATGTAGTTTCTTTTAAACTAGAGATCTGAACATATTAAATGTTTTATGCTACAATAAATAACTTCCTCATTCCTTCCAGAAGAGCAAACTAAGAAACTTGACCTATTTTTCTCTTGACACTTTGAAGCCACTAGCCAGCGAATATTTAAATATTTTACTGAGAGAAAGAAATAGTCATGAGGAAGCAGCAGCTTTCCTGAATTGAAAATGAAGCCATGTAATCCTAGCCTCACATAGTTGGGTTGTTTACTCAGATTTTTCTCATTATGGAAAGAGAATGGCACTAACTTCATGTGGGGCTTTTGTGAAAGTCCCATTTTATTTTATTTTTTAAAAGAAAAGCTATTTGCTCCAATTCAGTTCAACTACCAAAAAAAATAAATTTGAAACGAATGCACCATGTGAAAACACTGCTCTTCTGGAACAACACTCTTTCCTCTACAGCAGTGAAAACCAGTTTGCTTGTTAAAAACGGCAAGTAGTAAAAGTCGGACCTGTTGATTTAAATGACTGAAATGAATGTTACTGTCTATTAATATCTTAGTAACATAGCTTTCCTCCTCACTAAGGTTGATGTCAGGTTGGCCAAATAAAGGGGAAGGATTGATCAATAATAGTGGATCCATGTAATTAAGACACCACAATTTAAGCCATGTGAGATAACTGAATTTTCTGTGTCAGTTCTTAAATTTGACTTGTTTTAAGTGTAATTTTGAGTCTCAGAATCAGTGCCTGCCAGCAGATGTGTCCTTTGCACTCAGATTAAACTTCACAACAGAATATTGCCTAACTCAGGGGTGCTCAATGCCGAGGGCCAGAAAATCTGGTTTGGACCCAACCCTGGGCCGCATGTGGCTCCGCCCCCAATTTGCACGACCCCACCCCCAATTCGCAGTGGCTGAAGCATCAATGAGGGGCCGCTTCCCCTGGCAGCGAGGAGCTGGATGTCTGGGCGGCAGAAGCGGCAGCGACGGGCTCAGGTGGAGACATTGGCGACAGCAGGAAGCTGGAGCCAGAAAGGAGGGATCCGTCCAACACCTTTAACAGGCTTGCTGCCCAGAGGAAGGAGGGTTTCGTGCCAGTGTGGGGGCTGGAGGAAAGGTGATTGCCAGAGCAGGAGGCGGCATGGCAGGCCACAGGAAAGGTCCTTGTGGGCCACATGCAGCCCTCAGGACATACTTTGTGCAGCCCTGGCCTAACTAGAATAAGGAGCTGTAGTGTTGAAACTTGGGGGGAAATATTATTTTGTTTGGAAGTCAAAAGAATTTTGTTTAGTTACTAGAATTTTATTGAAGATAAAGCTCATTTTCAGAAGTTGCACTGGGCTCACGGATTTAAATAATCCACCATTAGAAAAGTCACACGGGTGGCGTTTAGACACGCCACTGCCATCGAAAATCATGGTTCAAACATTCCTTTGAATCCGCATTGGTAAAACCCTGTTGAAGTTTTACCAATGAGGATTCAAGGGAATGTGCGAGCTGTGGTTTTAATGCTGTCCGCAAAAACTGTCTAATGGCAGATTTGTTAATTCTGTGAGCTCGGTGCAACATCTGAAAGTGCCTAAAGCAGCTCAGATGAGATCTTTGGAGTTTCCGTTGCTGAGAGTATGCAAAGGTTTCAGGGCACACAGGACCCTTCCTCAGGTATGTAATAAGTTCGAACTATAGCCATTATTTGGCACAAGTCGTAAATAACTTTGTTGTTGTTATAGCCATGAACTCACTGGGTGGCCTTGGGCAAGTCACAACCTCAGTTCGCTATCTGTAAATGGGAGTGTCTGAGTGTCTGTCTCTCCCTGAGGTGTTTTTTTTTTACATTGTACTTTTATACCGCCCCTCTCGCTGATCGCATCTCGGGGCGGTCTACAACAAAGCAAAAATACAAAGTATACAACAATATAACATCAATATTGAAAACATTATCAGTAGCACATTATCAGAAACACAATTTCCCACCCCTCAATACCCCCCTCAATACCTGAGTTCCCATCACCCTTGTCCATCTTAGATTGTAAGCCCACTGATTAGGGACCTGTCTCCAAAATCTTACCGTAAAGCACTGCATATGCCTAGTAGTGCTATAGAAATTGTTATTAGTAGTAGTGTAGACTCAGCAAATACAGGGGAGGTAAATGTATGTATTATATATATGAAAGCATCACTTTAAGAAGGGAAAAAATTCATCAGCATTTCAAACATGTAAATACAATAGTGCTGAAATGAGAATCAAATTGATTCTCATGATAATTTTGCGGGAATCGAGAATTGCTGCCAAGATTTTGCAGCTTTTTTGAACCCCAATTGTAATCTTGGATGAAAGTCGATTGATCGGTTACCACAATTTACTGTTTATTGTTTATTAATTTTATTTATTTATTTATTTATTTAATTTTTACCCCGCCCCTCCTAAAACAGCTTGGGGCAGCTTACAATAAAAATAAAATACAAATATAAAACCAATCTATAAAATACATTAAAACACTTAAAAAATTGTTTACTGGTTACCATGGGTTTTTGCCATTTATTGGTGGTATTGATATCGAGATTTACCATGTGTCATGTTTACAAGTTACTGTGATTTGCCATTTACTGTGTTTATTAGTTACTGGTTTATTGGCTTATTACCATGCATATCGGTTATTGGTTTATTTGGGGTGGGTGGGTGTTGTTGGTGTTTATTGGTTAATAGCTTATTGGTTTATTGGTTATTTGGTTATTGGTTTGTTACCATGTTTATTGGTTACTGGTTTATTACCATGTTTATTGGTTATTGATTTATTGGTTACCGTGTTTATTCCTTATTGGATTTGGTTCACAGGCAACCCAGTAAACAACAACCCGGTAAATAGTAACCAACATCCTGGTAAATGGTAACTGACAAGCCAATGGTAAACTAACAATCCGGTAAATGGTAATTTGAGAAAAAATTCTAGACTGAGAATTGTCGAGAGTTGACAGTTTTCTCAGTTATAATTTCTTGTTTAAAAGGAGACAAAAACGGCGACTCTTGGTGATAACTGAGGAAAAATTGAAATCAAGTTCCAGCCCTAAAATACGATGACAGGAAACCAATAATCAAATGATTAAAATAAATGCAGGCTAGGACATATATATATAAAAGCAAACATTAAGGAGGGTGATGTAAGAAAAGAGGTTCAAAGAAGGAAGTGTAGTTTTCATTTTAAATCATTTAAATACAATGTTTGAAATTCAACAGGTAGGTGTAAATAATAGGCTATCTGTCACACACTTCTTCATAGTGGCCTACGAGCCCAAATCTTTAGTCAATTGTTTTTTGGTGTCCAATAGAGTTATGAATGTTAGTTTCCAGGCCTGTCTTTTCAAGGGTACGTACAGGTTCCCTTCCAGGACACTGACTCAGTTATCGGAGTGGTCATTCTGGGAGAAATAAAACACAGTTGATTCAATATCCTTGTGTGTAATCTTTTTTTCTGTGCAAATTCATTTGTTTATGAAAGCAATGGTTGGTTTCACTAGCATTAGGGATGGGCAGCCAGAGGGAATTATGGATCCAGATCCGTATTATGATTCAAATCTTTAATTCCGGATTTTATTAAGAACATAAGTGCCATACTGGTTCAGACTAATGGTCCATTGAGCCTAGCACCTGCCTCCAACAGTGGCCAATCTCATCTTTTGGAATAAGTACCCAACAGGTCACAATGGGGCGATCCATTTCCTGTTGTTTACTTCCAGCTCACGACAGTAAGAGGTTATATTCCCCAAACCTACTTCTGGCTAATAGCTGCTAATGGACCTATCCTCCAGAAGCTAGTCCAATCCTGTTTTAAACCCAGTTATACTACTGATCTTGACCACATTTTCTGGCAACAAATTCCACAACTTAATTCTGCATTGAGTGGGGGGGGAAAATACTTTATTTGTTTTAAATCAGCTACTTGCTAGTTTCATTAAATGTCCCCTATTCTATTACTATTTGAGAGGATGAACAAGAGGTGGCTCCCCCCCCCCGGAAATTTGGGGCACTGCCCCCCTAGCGCAGTGGGGGGACCCCCGCCGGGCCACCACTTTTTTTAAAAAAAACTGCGCCGCTGGCGCTGACAGCAGTAGCAGCCTCTGACCTGCTTCAGAGGCTGCGGCTCCTGTCAGTGTCTATCTCCCTTCCGGGACTCACTCTCAGAGTGGCTCTGAGAGTGGGTCCCGGAAGGGACAAAAAGGCTGAGCTGCTCAGCCATCCAAACAGCGTTTCCTATTGAAAACGCGATTTGGACGGCTGAGCCCCTCAGTCCACAGCACACATAGGCCCCCTTGCCCCCTTTTGCTCTGTATGAGAGCTTACGCTCTGGCCCCCTTGCCCCCTTTTGCTCTGTGTGAGAGCTTATGCTCTGGTCCCTTTCCCCCCGGCTCTATGTGAGCTTAGGTCTTAGTTCCTTCCTTGCTTAGGGCGAGCCCAGGCTCAGTCCCCCCTTGGCTTTCAGGGAACTGGTTACCTGCCAGCTTCCCCTGACTGGAGGCTCGTGGTCTGTACCCCTCACCTCTGGCTTCCCTCGTTGCCTCGGCCTCTGGATCCCCTCGTTGCCTCGGCCTCTGGCTCCCCCTCGCCTCTGGCTTCCCTCGTTGCCTCGGCCTCTGGCTCCCCCTCGCCTCTGGCTTCCCTCGTTGCCTCGGCCTCTGGCTCCCCCTCGCCTCTGGCTTCCCTCGTTGCCTC
>QEPC01004593.1:3974386-4057222 GCA_003113815.1 Sphenodon punctatus | reverse complement strand
GCCTCTGGCTTCCCCTGTTGCCTCCCGCTTCCCTTGTGTTGATCCCTTGAACCCTGTCTTCCAGTTCCCGGCCCTGTGTGTTTCTTCCCTGTCCCTTCACCTCGATGATGAGTCGTATGCCTTCCTAGACCAGCTTGACTGGTACTTATGCGGAGTGCTTTATCTCCTGGACATCAGAGAGCGGCTGAGAGGTTCCCTTGCTAATCCTGTGTCTCCCCTTTTGCCTTCCCTCATCTTCCCCTTCGTCCTTTCCCTAGGCTCCGACCCCGGAGCCTGACACCTTTATCATTTTTGTTGCTCTTCTCTGTACCTTTTCTATTTCAGCTATATCTTTTTTAGATATAGTGACCCAGACAGTAACAGACATAAAAAGCTGATCCCTGCAGACTGGACTAAATCTGATAGGATGGAAGGGTCCAATCAGGCTCAGTTTAGGAGCCTTCCTGTTCCAAGCCTCTTGGGTTAAGACCAGGTAATGCTCTCTGGGCAAGAGACCCTGCCTCTGCTGAGAAGCATGATGTCATGGTGTTTGGCAGGTGTCGGAGATTACCTTTCCTGACATGTCCCCATCCCCACAGAGCACTGTGACATCTCAGAGCTCCATGGGGGAGAGGGCACATCAAAAAAGAGTGGGGGAGAAAGGTGTACCCTGTCTCTGTACTCATGTTTCCCGAGTTGCTTGGGGGGGCGGTCATGGAGAGGGCATTCTTCAGTCAGTGGTAATTATTCCAGAATAACCAACATATTTGAACCATACTTCGGGTGTGTGGCACTCATTCAACCATGCTTTGGTCACCCTGAGCTTGAGAACAAGACGGGGGTGGGGGGTGGTAAAGTTTAAGTGTGTAAAGGGATCTTCCAGGGATCTTAATCCAGAAGAGCTGATCATGAGAACATACCTTTATTAAGAGACACTTGATCTTAAACCTTCCTCCAGCTATGGTAGGGGACAGCTATTTCTGTGAAACATGGCAGTATCAGCCTTTGGAGAGTTGCTTATTTAAAATAATGTATTATAAAGTAAGATGTATCTGGCTAGGTAGTGGGAGGGAATACCTGAACTTAACATGCTAGAATGCATCCTGTTATAGTCCCTTTGTCTACTGCAGAGATTGTTTATAAACTGATATTTTATACTTCATATGCTTAACAACTCTAAAGCTCCCTAGAACCCATTCTCCTTTGTTACAGTGAGTAAAATTTGCAGCTGCACTCCTATAAAAAACTGAACAATAAGTTATCTGTTATACTGGGGGTGCACGCCTCCATCTTTTTATCTCCATTCACTGAAGTCAATGAAAGAAGGATTGCACCTTTATAGAGAGAGAATCTGTGGGGGGGGATGAGTTGTGCTGTTTAACACCCTCTCTTCTAGGAAGAAAACTGTAACCATATGAGTTTCAGAAACAACCCTGTAGCTAGGGAGTGGTGCTTCCCATCTGGCAGCAGAAAAGGAAAGGAATAGCATATGGCTTAGTGTCAAAACAAAAGACACAAGTGAATTTTTGACCTCATTGACGTCAATGGAATGGTCGCATTCCCACTGAATGCAACAGAGCCTGGATTTCACCCTTCACACAGTGCAAGTACATTTGGGCCACTGCTGATAATCCTGGAATAGACAACACTCAGTCAAGCCATGTTATGCAGCAGCATATCTGTGTTATTACACAGGAAGAAAGTGGGAAGAAAATTCTTGCTGCGGTTAAGAGCACAGTGAGTTAGCAAGCAGCTGACGTTTATCATCAGAAATTATCTGAGACTCACATTTTCAGCTTCATGGTTTTAGAGCTATTAAAAGTTTGAAGCACATTAAGACTTGAATGTCTGTCATAACATGAACCATGCTGTACAATAGTTGCTGTAAAATGCAGTTTCATTGTCTGTTGCTTTCGGAAACTCCTGTAAAAATCTTTTGTATTTAATAGTGCTCAACATTTTAAAAAGCAGCATATAAATTATGAATAATGTATGTCTTTCCTTAGAGAGACTGGAGGTTTGCCTCCTGCAGGAGAGCTGGAAATTCTGTCCCACACCTTTTGGGTTCCAAGAGTCAATTACAGCTACATTTCCAATGCAAGGAGGCTGTGTTCCCAGGCCTGTTGAGACAAATTTGAGGCTCTAGTACATCCTGGTAGCTGGGGTCCCCCTACTTCTCTGTCATGTTTTAAAATACATTTTTGGAGATGATAATACTGTTCTTTATTTACACACATTATTTGTAATTATTATTTTACTCCTATTTTAATGTATATTAAAACAATTAAATTCTTGTAGTCTTGGGGGCTTGGTACATTTACACCCCATTTCCCCCTTCTAGTCAGGCCTGTGTGTTCCTCTATACTGACTCCTACTCTCCTGTGGCTCTATCAATTTCTAACTGAGTCTTCCCAACATCATCTAAAAGCCAATGTCTGTCCCCTCTGAGAGTTTCCACCACAAAGGGATCTCTGCAGTTAAGACACTACAAGCTGATTATATAAAGTTTTCCAGTGTTTCCTGCTGAGGGAACTGTATGGAATTTATGTTCTTGCCTTAAACTGCTTTCCCTTTGCATAGAGTGCTGGACTGCAGAGGATCCCCTGAGATTCAAGGATAGAGGGATGCTACCCTGGAAGTAGTTGACACCACATAAATATACACTCAAAGACCCACATGTAGAAGATTCCCTCACAAAGGCAATACAGTGGCAGTCCCTCTGTGCCCTGTCTCCACTAATAATCTATCTCATGGAGGTGTAAACAGATGGATAGCAGCTTCACGTCACCCCTGGATCGACCTGTCCATCTGAAGAATGACTGCTAGATGTGCAAAGTGGATCAGGCTGCAGCTGTTCCAGGGCAGCCCTGCAGGAGCACACCTCACCAAGCGATCTGGCCAAACCTGCAGCAACAGGCAAACACAGAACTCCTGGCCATCTAAACAGGCCTGCGAGTCCTGGCCAAACAAGGTCCCGCCTGGATCATAGATACCGACGGACCAAATGGCCAGAGCGGCTCCCTGTCCAAGCGTGGCCATCTCGACTCCCCACCCTTACAGGAATGTGCATGAAATCCAAACGTGTTGGCCTCACGTGGGAAACCTGCAGGGAGAACAGAGGCTAGTGCCGGCAGAAGCATTGGGGGATGGAGGATCAGCAGCACCCCAGCTCCCGACCTGAACTAACTGCTCTCCGGTCGTTGGAGCTGTGCCTTTCCATCCTCTCGTCCCTTTTCCCTGTTTGTCCTGGCTGCTTAATAAAGTCTGCCTTTTGCTCCCGGACATCAGCATTGTGTGGGCGTGTGATGGGATTGGGGTTCTCCTCTGCCCTTCTCCAGACCAGCGGTGATTTAGTTTCCCCACTGACCACAGCTCCCTCCAGAACTGTCCCAGTCTATAAAGAGACCACTACCCTGTCACCCATGATCCTGGATTTTCCCGAGGCAATGAAATTACATTAAGATTTGCCCAAGAATTTAACCTGGGATTTCCCTTCGACTGTGTCATCCACTGTGAGTATCCACACAGACACACAACCATACCAAAGCTTGATTAAAATAAATGTATATATGTAGATTAGCTTAAGTACAAGACAAGATTGATTCTAGAGTGTAAATCAAATAAAACAATATAAAGATAACACAAGGCTACATTACGTGTGAAATCCCTAAGCTAAAGTCTTACCCTAAACGTGAGTTCATATATAAATCCATAATTTTCAACCACTTTGTGGGAGTCTGGGCGCTTGCTTCTTTGCTGACAAGTCTATTTCTTACTCCATGCATAGCAGAATGGTAACTGCCTATCTCAAGCACTCTCTTGAAAGACCACTTCTGATGGTCTGTCACATATTGCCCATTATTTCCTCATATCCATTTCAATTGTCTTCTCTTATCCCCCACCCCCATCCCTCCAAAACCACTAGCCTGGTTTTTGGGATTTACATTTTACTTTAGACTTTTAAACTTACTTTTCTTTATATCAACTCCACATACAATTTCCCCCCTTCATTGGATTCAGGGTTCCATTACCATTTCAATGGCACCAAGCGTCCTAGTTTATAGAGATTTCCAAGGTTACAATTACATTGTTCGGTCACACGAAGATCATGTATTTTGTTTTCACAAACGCTGTCACAGGATGTCACGGGGTCCCCGGGGCTGGCCATGTGCTGGTGCTTGTCCACCCTGCTCTGCCACCCCAGGATGTATGTGGGGCTGGGCACGGAATGGGCCGGCTCCTGGGGCTGTGGGTGGTAAGGGGTTAATAACGGCTGTCACATCCTGTTTCCATGGTTGCCAAAGCAACTTCAGGTGAGCCATGGGCTTCCAGGGTGGGTTTTGAGTGGCGTGGGCCAACCGGAAGGTTGGCCTGCCT
This sequence comes from Sphenodon punctatus, assembly GCA_003113815.1. Lineage (NCBI taxonomy): Eukaryota > Metazoa > Chordata > Lepidosauria > Sphenodontia > Sphenodontidae > Sphenodon > Sphenodon punctatus. Next base: position 4,052,866 of record QEPC01004593.1, on the reverse strand, counting down.
GTCTGTATCTTCCTGGCCCAGGGCTTTCCTGGGGCAGGAGGAAGGTGTGTTTGCTGCCTACGTGCTCAGTTCACCCACAGGCTGGGCTGTCAGTGGAACACAGCTGAACCCGTGGGTGTATGCAGCTCCTGTTTGGCTCACCCACGTGCCTGCTCTGGAGCGCTTCTGTTGCGATTTAATTGTATGTAATATACTATGAGAATTAATATACTGGAACCAATGACCATATTTGAAAATGCATGTAACTATTGTACCAAAGCTCTGAATTATCTGTACTGATTCAGTAGGCAGGATCTCTAGAAATAGCCAGGTAGGCTGTGTGGGAAATAATCTCACATGACTTTCACAAACTCCCAACCACATCATCATGTCTTGCAAGACCAGTGATTTACATCATATTGCTGACCAACCGCACCCAGCCTGGAACAAAGCACTGACAAAGACTAAAACAAAGGGGCTTGATGAGAGGGTGCTTGAACACCCCTGAAGAATATCTCCTTCACGCCTGGAGGGGAAGGAGGAGATGTTTCTGCTCAGGGAGTTGCCAACTGACAAGCAGAAGCCATTCAAGCGGCCATCACCCTTTTTGCACCAGCACAGATGATAAAGGCATATCTACTCCCTGCCTGAAGGGAGGGAAAAAGATGTCCTGTTATCAAGTGCCCACCCTGACTAACAAACAAACTGGGAATGTGACCATTAGCACCCAGGCTCCAGATGGATGGGAAAGGGAGATGACAGCCAGACTCTGTAAGATGAATACCAGCAAGCACATTGCACAATCAAGCACCCTGGAATATGCATACTGAAGAACATCTTCTCCCCAAAACACTATAAAAGACTGAAGCAGAGACCAGAACGTTGTCTCAGCGCTTGGCATCTAACTTGGTGTTCGTGGGCTGTTGACCCTTTCCGGGACCCCTCCATAGGGGGTCCTACAACCCTATCTCCTGCTCCTAACAGATGACATCCACCGTTTTGAGCTTTCAAGACATGTAAGACTGACTTTGGGTGTGGGATATTGTATAGCTAGGTAACTGCTGCTGGATCATTACAGACTGGGCTTTATAAATGTGTGAACAACTAAATAAATCTATAACTATGATTTAAGATCCCTTCTATGTGAATCTCTCATATGTGCAAACCAGGGTGTGTGGGTCCCCCGATCCAAAGAGAGCTAATTCCCTAAATCCTAACAATTGGTGGAGAATTGCGTGCTGGGAGGGAAGATATCCTGTGGTTCCTACTATTGACAGTACCCATTGGGATAAGTACATTTTTGCTGGTCCCCATTAACCCAGACTGTGAGCTGCATTGTTTGGCCAACAGTGCTGCTCACACCCTGGAAACACACTGGTATTGTTAATAGAAGGGAATCAGGGTACTCTCCTAGGGACACACCACACACGTGTGGCAAACACAGGCAATGCCTTGGTTTAGGAAAAAGAGTAGGGGAAGGGTCCCTGTGGAGGAGTGGGGCAAGGTAAAGGTCCTTCCAAAACTAGTGGACTTCATTCAAAATTTGGGAAAATGCCCTTGGACTGATCAGCTCTTTACAAACCCCATTACTGAAAAACAGATATTTGAGGTTTGGGATAAGTATGTTTCTTTATATTCCCCTAAAAAAGAGCATAAGGTCTCTGCTGCTATCTGGCTTCTCTGGGGGGCTGTACAGGATGCTGTAGCACAGATCTCCACCTTAAATGATAATGCTAAAGTAACTGATGTGTTAATGGGAGATCTCAAACGCAGAGAACAACAGAGTGTTAGTTGGCGCAATGAACAGTCCTGTCAGCAACTCAGACAAGCCATTGAGTACAGGGAACTCAACGAACACCTGGCAACATTACAAAAAGATTATAGGCGTCTTCAAAGAATTAATCAGGATAACCTCACCAAGTTGCAGGAAAGCGAAGCAGGTCTGAGATTGTTAATGAATCAAGTCAAAAAGTTCAGGGAAGGAGATCCTGTATCTCATGTAAAATGCCAAGAAAAAATCAACGCTCTCACACAAAGCTTAAAGGGAAAACATGCCATCATTTCAGCTAATAGAAAAATCCCTGTGTCCCAGTGTAGCAAAATGGACCCAGATGCACCCTTTTACGATGATTACCCCTCTGATGAGGAGGAACTTATAACCAGCATTTGTATGCCCATGGCCCCCGATAAGACACTTCCCCACACCCCCAAGGAAATTGCAACTCCCCTGCCTCCCTGTGATCCAGACCCTCTAATAAACAATGCCTCCCTTAAGGAGCACTGGCAACCTCAGCCAAAGAGAGATGCCTGGCATCAAGATCATGCAGGAGGGAAAAGTTCCTCTGGCCAGCCATGGGACTCTTACCCCTTCCCTCAGAATGTCCACGGTCCTGTAGGGTCCCCCAGGAGTCCCCCTCCATGGCCAGGTTTCCAGGACAGGGCTTGGAGTGAAATACAGACATTCACTAACTTGTTTTGGGGAATGTATTTCACCCATCTCTCCATGTGGCTCCCCCATTCTGCCCTAACCAGCAACAGTGGTCCCTGGCCCCTACAAGCGTAATCCAGCCTGAAGCAAGCCCCCCCTTTTGTGTGTTTGTGTGTTAAGGAGGGAAATACAGAACAGTGTTGTTGGAAATGTAGTAGGTATAAGGAAAAGATTTTAAGGATGGTTCTTGAAGGATAGGATGAACACTGGCTAAATGGGCATGGTGTAGCATCCATGCAAGGAGGAATTACATGTAAGTTGGAAAGAAGGCTAGAGAAAGTGTTTAAAAAGGGTAACAAAGATTGCTTTTATTGTTGTGATTGGTAGGGTTGTCTTTTAGGTAGTCTGTTTAGGTGTTCTGTTAAAAATAGGGCCTCATCTACACTGACTTTGCCAGCAAGGGCTAAAACTGTCTGTAAGGAGGAATAAAAGCAGCAGTCTCAAAAATCATGCATGTGTTGTCTCTGCCATTTACCATGCTTCAGTGCTGATATCAGTAATTTGTGTGTGCTTAACTATGTGGGATGTATGAGATAGGGTGTATGTATATTTGTATGCTCGAGGAGATCCCCATGCGGGTATGTGTGTGCGTGACTTTGCCTGAGTGCCCTGAGATAGGGGTGTGTGACAAAAATTTGTGTGAGCACATGTGCAAGTGTAATGAATGTTTTATTGAAAGCTTGTGTAAGTGGGTGCGCCTGCTATGTATGTATGTTTGAGGATTCCTACAAATCAGTGCTGGAGCAGGCAGCCATTATGCATGGGTTGTCTACAAAAGTAATACTGTTCATGCTCTTACAGTATTAAAAGGGGGGAGGATTTATATAATTCTAGTGATTAGTTTCATGAATTAACCATGGGAGTCACCCTTAATTAGGCCTTGCAGAGGTCAGATCTCTTTATTTCTTACAGAAGCAAGAAGGTGGCCTTGGAAGGCAACACTAAGGAACCAACCACAGTTTTTATTTTATTTTATTTCATTAATGTGTGTATGTTATGCCATGGCTGTTTGTCACTCAGTGTTGTGTGTTTATCACTTAGTGTTGTATGTCTATCTATGTGTCTATGTGATATCACTACCTCTTCACCACCACGTGTTTATCTAGGCTTTGTAGTTTGTTTGTTTTCTATTTACAGTTTTTTAAGTTAAGCATCTTTCCAGCTATGTCATGACATCACTCACACTATTTGCGCAAAGGGGTAGTTGTAAAGACTAGCCCCCAGCCCCCACATTGGGTCAAGTGCTGGTAACCTCTGACCCTATCCAATGACAATATCAGCAGACATCACCCCCAATGTTCTCCTTTTGTATCACCACTTTTTCAGGCTTGTATAAATAAATGTTTTTATGTAATACCACCCCCTGGAACTCCCACATGGTATAATGAATTATTTATGCACACTACCCCAGACACTGGATTCATGTTCATGTGTAATGTAACTAAAATTTATGTAAACAATGTTACTTGGACTCTACATGCAAATGAATGAAAGCAATTAAAGTACAACATTTAGCTAACACATTAGGCCATGCAGCTCTGGTTCTCAGATCAGAAGGAAATACAATTACCCATGTCCTAACAGAAGTAGAATATACCATGAAACATTCTTTTTGGGGAAAGTCTATTTGGGTGGTCACCCACTGCTACAGGGGTGTTCAATCTTCTAATACATTCCATTGTTATCATTTTAATCATTCAATGTATTTTAATAGCTGCTGTTATCTGGATTGCATGTTGGGCAAAGAGAGCGATACGAGCCTTGCAGGCCAGGGCTATTCATGCTCCATTGACACGAAGGACATAGGCTCTCTGACTGAGAATTGAGCTCCCTCACAGCCAGACAAGTCAATGATCCTTAAAACCTAAAAGCCTCAAGCAGTCCAGAAGCAAAATTATGTCACCATAAAATTATGCCACCATATTGCAAAATGGTGACAAGGCGGGGACTGTTACGATTTGATTGTATGCAATATACTATGAGAATTAATATACTGGAACCAATGACCATATTTGAAAATGCATATAACTATTGTACCAAAGCTCTGAATTCTCTGTACTGATCCAGTAGGCAGGATCTCTAGAAATAGCCAGGTAGGCTGTGTGGAAAATAATCTCACATGACTTTCACAAACTCCCAACCACATCATCATGTCTTGCAAGACCAGTGATTTACATCATATTGCTGACCAACCGCACCCAGCCTGGAACAAAGCACTAACAAAGACTAAAACAAAGGGGCTTGATGAGAGGGTGCTTGAACACCCCTGAAGAATATCTCCTTCACGCCTGGAGGGGAAGGAGGAGATGTTTCTGCTCAGGGAGTTGCCAACTGACAAGCAGAAGCCATTCAAGCGGCCATCACCCTTTTTGCACCAGCACAGATGATAAAGGCATATCTACTCCCTGCCTGAAGGGAGGGAAAAAGATGTCCTGTTATCAAGTGCCCACCCTGACTAACAAACAAACTGGGAATGTGACCATTAGCACCCAGGCTCCAGATGGATGGGAAAGGGAGATGACAGCCAGACTCTGTAAGATGAATACCAGCAAGCACATTGCACAATCAAGCACCCTGGAATATGCATACTGAAGAACATCTTCTCCCCAAAACACTATAAAAGACTGAAGCAGAGACCAGAACGTTGTCTCAGCGCTTGGCATCTAACTTGGTGTTCGTGGGCTGTTGACCCTTTCCGGGACCCCTCCATAGGGGGTCCTACAACCCTATCTCCTGCTCCTAACAGATGACATCCACCATTTTGAGCTTTCAAGACATGTAAGACTGACTTTGGGTGTGGGATATTGTATAGCTAGGTAACTGCTGCTGGATCATTACAGACTGGGTTTTATAAATGTGTGAACAACTAAATAAATCTATAACTATGATTTAAGATCCTTTCTATGTGAATGTCTCATATGTGCAAACCAGGGTGTGTGGGTCCCCCGATCCAAACAGAGCTAATTCCCTAAATCCTAACACTTCCTGTCTGTCTAAAAACACCCAGAATGCTGCTCATTGTGAAGTTGCACCAGTAGTAGTGCAACAATGAAAGATTTCTCAAAACAGTCTAGCGTAGACAATGGGTGATAACAAATGAGACGCTGCCCCACACTGGCCCCCTGGTAACCCTGAATTCACCTGTCTATCTGAATGGTGGCTGCCAGGTTTTTTACTTGGGGCAGCCCCAGGTCGCGTTATTCCTGGGAATGTGGAGCATGCAATGCAGGCTAACCCAGCCCAAAATGGGGCAACGGACAACCATGGGGCTGGATCCTGTTTATTAGGGTCCTGTGCAACCCTGGGTCCCCCAGCATCATAGAGGCATTGCTACTGCACCCCTCTCAGCTAACAGCTGGCCGGAGGAGGGGAGCAAAAAAGTCCTCAGAAGCTCCAAAAGTTGTCACCTGTGCTCTCCTCTCCCAGCTGGCTGTCAACTGAGAAGGGTGTGCTAGCGCTGGCTCTAGAGGAAACGGGCATCACACCAGGGAAGAAGCCTTCCCTGGCTTTAACCTCCCCTTCCATCAGAACCAGCGCACATCACACCCCTCTCAGCTGACAGCTGGCTGGGAGAGGGGAGCACAGACACAGGGGGGTTGTATTTTCATTTCATCTTTAATTTATACCCCGCACTCTCCCAACCAAAGTCGGCTTGAGGCGGCTCACATCAATAATAAATACAATATTAGGCTTTTTATTTACGCAGGGGAAACCCAACATTAAATACATCATAATACACAAGAAAACCCTACCCTCCCATTTAACATTTCAATAATAATATCTAAGAATATGCCTTACTAACCCAGCCCAATACCCACTCTACCAGTATCAAACCATCCTTCCTTCCATCCCCTGCTGTCACCAGGGATAGTCCTCCCTCTCCACCCCTCTCTCACCGGGGCGGAGAGGAAGGCCTCCTCACAGCTTTCACCAGTAGAAACCTCACATTGGGCAACCCCACCAGTGACCCCTCCATCCCAACCTCCAGGCCCGACCAAATGGCAGGCCTTTGATCATGCCCCTTCGAGTCGTGCCCCCAACACCCGCCTCCAGCACGGCTGGCAGCTGCCCCCGGTGTTATGGGGAACGGCTCAGAAGGAGCCCTCCCCAGGCCTCACCCCCGCAAGGGTGTATGCTGTGCTTTGGCAATGTGATCCCAGTCTTGAGTTGGTGGCAGGGAAAGGAGCCTGTGCTGCATTTGCCTTGGGTTCCCTCCCCAGGCCTGCTCCTATGGAGAGAGGAGAAGAACCATTCCCTAGGATCCAGCCACCTCTGTGGAGAGGGGATCACAGGATCCATATGGCTCCTCCAGCAGGGCCGTGCGCTGCCTTTGATTCCCGCTCGTCTCCTTTCATGCCAGGAAAGGAGAGCAGCGGACATGGAAAGGGGGTGGGGGTAGGGATCATGACCAGGGAAGGCTTCTTCCTTGGGGAAGAAACCTTCCTTCTGAGGTTTTTCGGGGTTGTGACCGCCCTTTCCATCAAAGCCGCTCGTCAGCTGACAGCTAGCAGGATGGGGGGAGGGAGACGAGTATGAGTAATTGCGCTGTCCCCAGGGGCCACCTGACAGCTGGGGTGTGTGTCAAGTGCGCTGGCCACTCAGGAACAGTGAAATTGCTGGAGCGGCTGCCCAGCTGTCAGGCAGTCCGGGAGGGGTGCGCTAGCACCATTTCTGGTGGCTGGCACAAGCCCATGAGCTGCAGGCAAGGGGCTGCCCATTTGAAGGGCTCCCAACGCTGTCCTCACTGGTGGCTGCTACAAGCAGACTCTATAGGGTGGTTCTAGGGCACTCCCAGCCTTTGTATTAACACCCAATTTCTCTGATGAGCACTGTGATAGAGCAGAGCATCTCACAGCACAGTAAGATAGTGTTGAGCCATAGCGAATTGCTGCTGCTGACATATTTACGTACCGGGTGTGGGCTTAGTGTATGGAAGACATGGCAAAGCTTGGAACACCACAACTAGAATCTAGAGAGAGGCATTTATTGACTTATTTGGGGGATCCTGTGAAGGTTTCCCATAGGAGTTTGAAAATTGTTTTAAAAAGCTGTAGTATGTGTAGGACTTCAGTATGCTTATTTGCATGCTAATACTCAGCATGCTCACTGCTCTTTGAAAGCAATCCAAAACATTTGGTCATAATTAATGGTTGTTTAGAATTCTTTTTGGTGTACACTTTGTAATGGGAAGCTATGAATAGTTTCCTCAGCGCTCTGTCTGAACTGAAATGCGCCATATCTGAACTGAAATGTTTTTCCTTTTCATTTGAGAAGGAGCTTTGGAACAGCACTACACCTTACAGAAAATCTCCTCTATGGGGAGCATGCAATCAAAATAGGGGCATTTCCCCCTTCTCTTCCAAATTTCTATATATAAGGGTAAAACTCATTGCTTAGGATTCCTTTAGTAGCATTTACTGACAGCCTTGTGCATAAAGGAGCGTATTTTGCAATGGCTTGTTTCTACTAACCATCATGACCTCTGTCTTTCCATCCAAGGGGTTTCCCTTCCTCTACAAACAGAGCTTATTCATCTAGTTCCAAAAGGCAGTTCTGAATGAATTAAAACTTTGTTTCAATGACTACTACTTAGAACCACCAATGAGTGAATGGGGAAAAACGTATTAAAATTGAATTTCCAACTGTGGAAAACACCTACTCTGTGTAAAGTCTGAAAACAAATTAAGACATCTTGCTAAACATACAGTAAGTCCTGTGCTTTTATACTACCTTTTTATAAATACAAACTCAGTCCTTGTGAAAGCTACCTAACTGACCAGCAACATGAAGAACAAATGTTTATCAAACAAATGTACTATATCAGTTTAAAATTGCCCACACACTCACTAAGCTCAACGGAGACTAATGGCTTGTGGGGAAGAGAGTGTGGCAGGGCTGAGCCTCAAGGTGACACCCGCCATGAAGAACTCCCAAGATGGCCACTAACAGGAAGAGGAAGTTGGTGGGCGGGGCTTGTGGTATATAACAGAAAAAGCCAGGCAGAACAGGGCAGTCTGTTCCTAATCCTTCAAGAAAGCACATCTCCTGAGAGTCTACCAATGAGAAGGTTCCTGATGGAGGGAGACCTTAGAGTCTATGTGAGTTGGAGAGCTAAGTTAGTGGACTGCTCGCTGGCTAAGCCTGGGATTGTATTAGAAGTAACTAATGTATATTGAAGACTGGCCAGAGATTTGCTGCCTGGCCTGAGGACTGTGCATTAAATAAACTGATTATGGATTGTAGCCTGTAATGATAGTCTTCTTGGGGTCCTGATCCTGCAACCACTCAACCCCATGGTCAAGTGGGGCCCTGCTACAAAAGTGGTGCAGAATTTGGGTATGCCTTGCTAGTTGCCATACTAGTGTTTCCCCATGGGGGTAGGTCCTGAGGCAGGGGTGTTGCCAGAGGATTGTACCAGAGAGAGAGAGAGCACCCAGAAAGAGAGTGCAACAGAGAAGTGAAGGATTGTGACCCGGAGAGGAGCAACACAGCAGCGTGTGCTGAAAGTTCACAAGGAATTGGGGCTTGAGTAGGGCTAGAGCCAGGAGGTTTGCCCCAACCAAACAGAAAGATGTGGTTCCCCTTGAGGAGAAAGATGGGAGCTGGAGAACTGCACCCCAGACAGAGACCAGCAGTGACACTCTGGAATTGGGTGGAGCCGCGGTTGCAACGTAGCAGATGGGGTATGCTTGAGCAACATGCGTAGCAGCAGCAGAAGGACACATGATGGCAAGTACTGGGGATCCTTGCTGGGGAGGTACTACCAAGAACTGTTGTTTCTGTGGAAAATGGGTACACATACAAATGGTGCCCTTGCATACGTGGGAAGGAGTAGGTTGGACCTTGGAAAAAGCAGTGCCCAAGACAAGTGAATGTCTAATAACAAGGAAACCCCAAGAAGGGAAGAGTAAAGACATGGGGTTTTAAGGTATCATCTGAGAAAATCAGGAGAGAACAGAACTTAAGGCTAATTGAAAGGAATGGATGTAGGAATGGCAGTTAATGGAAAGGAATGGTCCCAAAGGAATGGCTGTAGATGGAACCTTGCTTATAAATAAACTGAAATTTAGACTTAACCTGGGAGTGTCTGTCCTCCTGGGTCTAATCCTGCAAGCACTTACCTACAGCCAGTGGGCCCCTGCTACAGAGAGCTTACAGTCAGGGGCTGCAGTTTCTGGGAGCCAGTGTGAGAGTCTGGACCATCATCAGCTGAAATGAAGGCATGCTGACACCTGCTCCCTCTACAGGTATAAACAGATGAGGACAATTGGTGCTGATGTGGAATGGCATTTGCTTTGACCCATGTTCTTGAATCTTGGCTTCCTGAGTAAGATATAGCTGCTGATTGGAGTGGTACCTCATTCACACCTGACAGTGGTGACCCTCGCGAGCCAAAGACACAGTCGGGGGAGGAGGAGGCAGAGGCTGGAGATACCACCGGTGCAAACAGGGTTCTGCCATGGCTTCACTCACGAATGACAGGACTGAGAGGGAAGTTATGGCAAAACCCCGTTCATGCCAGTGGTACTTCCAGCCTACACGTCCTCCCTCTGCCATGTCTTTGGCTCACAGGAGTTGCCGCCATCAGGTGTGAACGGTATGGGACTGTGTCGCTTAGAGACCATAACCTTTTGCTGTAGCTGGGCTGCCCATCCGCCTAGCTCCCATTAAAAGGAGTGTCCTGCCCTGCAGCAAGTGAGGTAGCTGCTGTTGGGAGCCTTGCTGGGACAGTGTCTGCTTGCAGACTATCGCCATTTGCTGCAGCTGGACTCCCATCCCCCTATCTCCCATTTAAAAAAAGGAGTGTCCTGCCTTACAGGCAGCTACCAAAGGCGTTGGCTGTTAGCAGGATGTTTGTGGTCAAGGTTAGGGGGTGTTCTTTAAAAAATTTTAGGTTTATTTGGCTGAGGCTTTTGGAAGTGAAAGGGGTTTCTATGTGGAGGGTTGGGGTATGGTGCCAGGACCCCTCTGTGAGAGGGGAGGTACAGACAGGATGTGGGTTGTTGGTGGTACAGCCCCCTAGTAAGAGGAGGTGGTGTGGGAATGGATGGGTGTGGTGGAGGATTGTTCCATTTCTCCCTTGTGAGAAAAGGGAGTGTAGGCACAAGGGATCAAGGGTATGGATTGGTTAGAGAGGAGTGTTTAGTAGGGGGGAGAAGGAAAAGGGGGTGGGTGTGTATGGGGAAGGAGGGGGTGTCTCCCTACCTGCCGCCTTTGCAGTTCCATCTCTGGAGATGCTGGGCCCAGGAGACCCTCTCCAGCTATGCACCTTCCGAGGTCCCTGTGGGCCACCTTTGTGGGAAGGTTGGGGTTTTTTTGTGGTGGTTTTTGTTACTGTTTTTATAGACTCTTCAATATGCTTTTCTATGCTTTGTTTTTTTTATATATATATTGTTTTGTAAGCTGCCCTGAGCCTTAGGGAAGGGTGGGATATTTAAACAAATAAATGAAATATGATGGAGCCACAACGTTACAAGATGTCTTCAATTCCAGTGTTAAATTAATCTAAACAAATGTTGACGCAATTGAAAACTTACCAAATTTGTTCTTTAAAAAAAAAACAGCCTGTAGTTCAGTCTGGACTTAAAACTGATGTCGTAGAGGAATTGCATGCTTTAAATGAAAATGAGTATTATACACTCAACTGGAAAAGTTTCATTTTGCTTATAAATATTATAAATTGGATGTGGTAGATCAAGATTTGTCATTAACTCTTCAATCAATTCAAGCAATAGTTTTCTAGGACACTAATAACTTTACTGTTAAAATTATCTTTAACTAAAAAAACTTCTCATTTACAGAGCAAGAGTTAAATAACCCTCCCACTATAAAGAGTCATGTTGATGATTTCTTGTGTTGGTTTACTATTTTAATAAAGGAACTGGAAGAGATTAAATTTATCCATGGCTTAGAATTTTTGACAAATCAAGAAAAAAAAATTTAAGTAACATTTCTGATATTCAATTTCAAAATACTTAAAACTTTTCTGTGCCAAGAACCAATTTGTCCTTAGAAGAACTAACTATTGCTGAATGGAAAGAATCCTCAAAATCCATCTGTACCCAATAGTTTGAGAGTGAAAGTTAAAAGGTTAGGAGAACAGACTATTTTAATATATAACTTTGGTTCATAAGTATGAAAACAGAAGTTCTGTGAAGAATAGATTAGTTAATTACCTTACTTGTACAACTGGAGTCTCTACCCAATAGCTGTAGAATAATATTGTTTTTTGTTGCAAGACTGCCACAATACAAGGGTTCCTATACATACCTTCCAATCCAAGTGGGGTTTAGGAATTTATATTTACGCCACTTAATTCTTCTAGAGAACTTTCTAAGGGGATTGTAAATAAAGGAAGATGGTTTACCTATTTCATTCAAGAAGAATTTTTCAAACATAAGATTAAATAATGATGAACTCTCAACTGAACATTGTTAAGCATTGTGAGCTGAGGAAATAGGGAATTATGCCCATGAGCCTTCACATTGACAGCCAATTAGATCAGCTTATTCTCTTCCTTAATACTGGCCAGTACGTGACTGACTAATGGGGTTAGGGAATGAATCTATAGGTTTAAATGAAATTAGTCTGTTACTTTGTAAGTAAGATAAATGACCCAGATTGGATAGTGTTTATCCAGAAATTTCATAGATTTTGATTTAAATGGTGGTTGTTCTTGGCTAAGAATGCTTGGAAGCAAAATTCTAAAGACTGGTCTAAAGGAGGGTTGTTTACTCTAGTCTCCATCTCTGTGGGTGAAGCTATTTTAATAGATGATGACTTTAAATACTTGTTTGTTTTTAAAAAAATTAAGCATAGAGACTTGCTTATAGTGATAAACATTTACTTTCCTCCAAGGACTCTTATGGGCACAGCCACATGAGACACAATTTGGGTCACCTTACCTCAGTTTTGCACACTGTTGCCATGAAAAGCAGTGGCTTGTGTGCCTGTTGGCCACCAGATGTTCATCCTGCACTGGGGTGAGTAGCTGGCTGCTATGCCCTGCATCCTCTGAAAAGGTTGAGCACGCAGGGCATAGCAGCCCTACCCAAAGTGGAGTAAGGCTTCCCAAATCATGGTAGTACGCTGCTGCTTGTGGGCCCGGTTCCCATCTGCCCCACCCCATGGCGAGGTCTGCTGTGGGACTTTGAGCGGCAGGTACGGTTGCCATTCCCATACGGCCACGTCACTGCTGGGGGTGGGATAGTGGGTGGGCCACAGGAGGGTGTGTGGGGTGGAGCTGGGCACCCGTGTGTGTGGCTAGCGCCTTGGCCCACCCCAGGGTGTGGTGGGACAGCTGGCAGCGGCCTGCCCATCTGCTTTGCTCTCCACACAGGTCCTGCAGTGTGGCAGATAAAATTGCTCACCCCAGCATGCTCGGGGATCAGTCTTGGCCAGGCTCAACTGGCTGCATCCTATGAACGAGGATTCTTTTTATTTTTTCTACCTTTGTAGTAATGTTGCATTAATTATTCAGATGTCTAAATTATTGTAGTTGGGGATTTTAATGCAAGGACTGGGAACATGGATGGTAGTTTGGATAATGATGAATTAGATTCTATATAGGGTATTCCTATCCCAGTGATTGATATGGTCATTAATAAAGCAAGTCTTTGTATATAAATTTATGTGCGAGAATAACTTTAGGATGTTAAATGGTCAGGCTGGATTTTATATTCTTAGTGCATCTACATTTATCTACTAGAGGTACCAGTACTACTGACAGTGATTATAACTTGGTGGAAGTGGATAGATGGGTGTCTTATAATAATTTTAATGTTTTACTCAGAGCAGAAAGTGACAATCTTCCCTTAGTTGTGGCCCTGCCCTTGTCAGTCAGTCTCGATAATAATTATAAACAAGCAGAGGGTATTGTGGAATACAGACATTGCGGACAAATGTTTAGAGATCTGTAATAACTAGTTACCTTAGAGCCTTATTTAAAGGATCTGAGTAATCCTGAGGAGTTGAGATTATATGAGCAGATAACAAAGTTTTGAAATGGTTCTGACAAGAACTTGTGCTTTTCAGAAGAGCATTACTTGGCAAACTGGTTTGATGACACTTTTGGCAGATAGTTACAAAGGGTACTATGAACTTATTTTACTGGGGAAATATTACTATGACGAATGTAGTACCAAATTAAGTGAAGAAACTCCTTTTTAGATGACTCCAGGTTTTCTGATTGTGACAAATTCATATCTAGTCACTGACCAACAAATAACTAGGTATATTTCAACTCTTAAACCAGGGAAAGTCCTTGATCCTGATTGGGTGCCAGATGAAACTTATTTAACGCTTTTCCGTCATGGTGGATGCCTTTCTGAAAAGGATTTTCAAAAATATTATCTGCTATAATTTTCCAAATAATGCTAGCCGCTAACACCCTTGGGAGAAATCCAGAACAAACGTATAGAAGGGCTCCAACAAATGTGACAGTGGCCCATGGGTCAAAGTGGACCACAGCGAGCCTAAGCAGGGTGCCGTCACACTTGTCAACACACATTGTTTCACCTTATCTCTAAGTACACCAGGAATAATAGTTTTTATGTTGCTTTAATAGATTTAAAAGGTTTTTTTGGCTTGATACAAAGAATTTTACTATGGAAAAAAATGATGGGGCTCAACATTGATACAGCTTTATTAAGTTTGATTATTAATGGACTTCTGTTGGCGTTGGATTTGGAATATGTGGAGAACTTTCAAATCCATCTAGAGGCATCTGTCAAAGAAGGGTTGCCGACAAACATCTTTTTAATTTGTTTATGAATGATCTAAAGACAATTATTGGAAGACTACTTCCACCTTCCTAAGATTTTGGCCATTTTAAAATGGGCACAGCTGGGGGGGCGGGTCCATGTGCACTGCCTGGAGCGCTGACGCATGTCCAGTGAGTGGGGGGTGGGGGATTTTAAATGGGCTCAGATTGGTGTGCGTTGGATGTGCACCCCTACCCATGCACTACCTACTCGTGCCCCCACATGGAGCATCCCAGACTTTCCCCCAATGCTCTATGCATAGGCATGAGTGGGTGGTGCGTGGGTCACAGGAGCACGTGCTCACCTATTCCACCTTCAGATGGATGCTTGAGTGGGTGGGGGATGGATGGACCTCTGTTGGCACATCCTGTTTAAAAATGGCTGATGAATAAGATCCCTTGTTTGTGTTGTTTGTTTTATTTATTTATTTCAATTTGTATTCCACCCCTCCTGCCAACAGCTCGGGGCGGCTAACAAGTTAGTTATAAAACAATTAAAAATGTAAACAATATAATAAAACAATCCATAAAAACACTACAATAAAACAGGCTGGGATAATAAATAAATAAATAAGGGTGGAGGAAGAAAAAACACCCCCTCCCCAAAGGCCTGGGTGAACAGCCAGGTCTTACAGATCATATGCAGATGATGCAGTTCTTATATCTTCTAATTAAAACTCACCTCTTTCGCTCTGCTCTTTCTGACTCTTTATCCTGCTGAGCCACTATTCCTATACCTATGATCGGTTTACCCTTATCCTTGCAACATGGACCTGCCTGCTGTCATTCTCATCGTAACCAAGCCAAGTACGTGCACTTGAGACCTCGCATCTTCATGAATGTTAGACCCCTTGTCTCTCCCTCTGTTCCCCTTCCTATGTCTCTCCCCCAGCTCCTGTCTCTCAGATTGTAAGCCCTAGGGGCAGGGACCGTGTCTATTTTATTACTTTGTAAAGTGCCAGGTACACTGCTGGTGCTATATAAATGTTTGTTAATAATTAAACTGCTAGATTAATTTAATAATTGCCACAACAATTATTTAGAAATAAACATTTGTAAATCTAAAATTATAGGTTTTGGTCCAAGGAAGATTAATAATAGCATATTAGCAAAATTGTGGACATGGTTTCTTTCTTAAATACCCTAGGAGTAATTTTTAAAGGAAAGTGAAATGGAAACATGTAAATTATGTAGCTATAAAGGCAACTCTGGCTGCAAATGGTACTCTGTTATAATAGATCTGGTAGAAAAGCTAGGGCAGCAGCTTTAAAGGCTGTTGGAAATAAGATCGAGACAATATTACTCCATGGAGCTGAACTGTGGGGATGGGATAAGAATAGTTGTGTGAGTATTGAAAGTGTCATGAACACCTTTTTGAGGAAAGTTTTAGCAGATCACAGAAATACTCCAGGTGGGATTGTTACAATCTGAGATGGGCATAATTAATGTTGTGACAAAGACCCTTATTACTGCGTGGAGGCAGGTAGAGGTGCCTGTGTGACTGCTGCAGGGGATGGGTTTGGGTGCATGCTCCCGCGTTACACCCATCACTCACGCACAGAGCAATAGGCTCCAATGCCTGATGCTCCGTGGGTGGAGATAGGTGGGGTGTGTGCCCATGGGAACGGCCACGCACCCACCTCCACCCACGATGGCCGCACACTCATCCCCCACACCGCGGCCAAAGGCCCACTTGAGATGTTCACATTATTGGTTTAAAAATTCCTACTTATGCTCTAAATAGATACCCCAATATGTGTGTGTTGGAGACTGAAAATTCACAAGAATCGGTTGTCATCTTATGGTTAACAGAGGTTAACCATATTTTGTCTGTAAATGGGCTTGGTGATAAGTATATGAATGCAGACAGACTACTACTACTTTCAGATAAAAGTAAAATGAATCTGTGATTAATGGATATTGGTATGCAGTCTGACTTGAGTGCTCAGTATTCTAGATGTGCTCCCTTTCTGAAATATATTAAAAGCTAATTTATTTTGGAACCAATTTGAATAGTTTTGAACTATAAACATAGGAAAGTGATTAGGCTCCCATTTGCTTAACTAGATTCTGCTTTTTTAAAGGGGATGTGGGCCAGAGTTACCTATCAAAATAGGTTTTGTGTATGTGGACAAAAGCTGCTGAGGTTTTCATTTTTTGTGGAGCTGTCTGATTTATGAGAAATTAAGGACAAGATAGCGGATTCCAGCTGTGGCCAAATTAAGACACTGGACTTGAAAAGAGAAAAGCAATACAGTTAGTGAGAAACTTCTCTACCCATTTTATATGCTTTACGATCCTTTGTAATTAAGGCACAGAAAATAAGTGGTTTATTGTGTTTTTAGCATCCAGTAACTAGTTTCTCCTCTATTTTATACAGTACCTAGATTTGTATGATAAATTTAAGGCTGTATTGTATTTAAGTGTAAATGTTAAGTTGATTTTATGCGTTATTGGGTTATACTTCTGTATTTCTATTTATAAACTTCTTGTTTTTTGTCACTTGGGGGGGAATTTATGCCATAAGTAAATAAAAATAAAAGGAAAGAGCGTAGTTCAGTCTGTCTTTTAAAATTGAGGCTCTGCTGAGAATTGCAATTAGGCTGGCAAGACTGGCCAAGATTCCAGTTGGATCTGAAATTGTGTCAAAGTTCAATCTTGCCAACTGTATTTTCCTCTCCAAACTTTAGGGATTATTTTAAAATTTGTGCTTTTCCTCTTGGCATGCACATGACTCATCCTTGATACCTTCTTACATTTCCCCCCATCATACACGTATCTTCTAAGAGGACAGTCTTAAAAGGTTTTCAGCCTCAGAAATAAAGGATCTTGTAAATACTGAAACTAAATTGAACTGGACTGTTCAAATGATTAGAATTACTCACACTTTTACAGGCTTAAGTCACTAATAGACTCTCCTGGAAAACACAAATCAGGTCATCAATGCTGATGTTCAGTTTCAAGTTTCTCCCAGCTTGCATTGCAATCTTTGATTTGTGTCTGTATAATTCACAACTTCTGAGATCTGAGGGAGACACATTTTTAGCCCCTAACTGTGCTCCCTCCCATTGGGGCCGATCCCATACCCTGTGTGTGCCACATACAACTTGCATGGACATCCATTGGGAGTACACTGTGCCGCGCGGAAAGGGATTGGAATTGTGGCCATTGACTAACTTTTTGTCTAGAAAATTTCTATGGTAGACAAATCAACATTTAAAAAACGAGATACCATAAAGCTGCAGTGTGCTGAAATATGGGATTCGGATTTTGCTGCACAGAGACGTGATGCAATGAAAAAGGGATTGCTTTATGTAAGACAGCTTGTTCATTAGTGACTCAGTGGGAAGAATACCACTTCCTGAAATGCTTCAATTTTTCCCTGGTGCTCATTCATTTAGAAGTGACTCCAGCGCCACACTGCTTAGGTTGTAAACACTTGAGACAGTTACGCCTGCAGGCCATTAAATAAACATAACCTAACTCGGGCCTGAGACTTTTTTAGAAAGCAGCAGCTGTAACATTTGTAAACAAACAGAAAACTGGAGCTTCATGAAGTCCAGCAAAGGTGTGATTTATGCACTCAAGGTTGTGAGTCTGAAGAAATATCTACCTACCTATCTGGTGAAAGAAGACAACTTTCCTTGAGGAGAAACCTCTCTCTTCATTACAGAAAACTATAGAGGAAAATGGGAAATTAAAAGGCAGTGAAATCCAGGCTCTGTAAAATCTGTGAAGCCAGGATTCCTTCCAGTATGACTACTTCATCATGTGTTACACTTCATGAGAGTTCTGACTAGATGAGAATAAATTCCCAGAAGGTGTTCCAGTGAGGCTGCTTATTATGCAGAGGTTTTAGCAGGATCTTGCTGCAGCTTGAAAACTTCTTATAATTGCCACTGAATTTGATCAGGTAATAAAGTAGTGAGGGATCTGACTCCTACAATCCTAGGATGCACTATTTCAGGGGAGGGAAACCTCTGGCTTCTAGATCATTTTTGGCTCCACTCTCCTTTTATTACAGCTCCCCCAATGCTGCTCCACTGTCCTCATTTAATTGGCCTGCCTTTCTTGATTGGTTGCCCCACTGGGGGCTCACCAGGTGAGAGTGGATGAGCATTTCAACATAGCATGACTACCATGGAAACCAGTTTGATTGTCCCTGCCCCTAGAGAGTAGAAAGAGCTGCTATAGGCCATGTCTTTCAAGTGGGTAGGCCACTCCCAATGAGCAAGGACTGTTGCCACAGGACTGGCCTACTGGAAAATTTTAAATTGTGATCTTGTCCTTGGACCAAAATGGTTCCCTGCTCTTGTACTATATTTTTCAAATGAGAATTTTAAGTGTCTTATTGACTGTAAGCTGCCCAGAGCTGCCTGTGGCAGGATGGACAGGGTAAAAGTTTCTTAAATAAATACATAAATGTGTCTTTGCCTTGTATGGAGTTCAATTCAAAGTGTTTGGTGTATCGCTTGGGATTGTGTTGCTGTTCTGGATATAGCATTAACCATTTCCATGTTATTAAGGGTGTTTGTAAACAAGATGATAGCCCACACCAGGATGGCATTGACCCCATGTTCACTGACCATTTATTAGGTGACCATGATATGCCTGCCCCTATGTGCTATGGAGCCTCCATTCATGGTGTAGTCCACAGGCATCGCAGGCCCACTATATGGGCTAATGTGGGCCAATGTTCACCCATGTTTTCACCCCATCTATTAGGGTGCTTGCAGCCTCCATGAGGGCAAAGCACCTAGGGTGGTCCCAGTAGTCAGAGTGAGCACGTGCTGCTTGCTCCTCTTGCTCTCCTTGGGCTTCTACCGTTCACTGTCACTTTGAAGTGCACAAAAAGGCGAAAACAGGTTTTTTTTAAAAAACACACCTTTCCTGGAAGCAAACAGTGGGAGGAGCTTCCTGGTCCCAGAATTCCCCATGGCTGAGAGTCACAAGGGGATGGGGTGGGCAGAGCGCAACACCTGCCTGTGTATTGGACTTTCTACATGATACACCCACAGTGGGGGCTGCCTGGAACCAACACAGGTCTCCTATGGGCTATCATCCATTTATTTCCTCTCTAAGTATCATCATTTTGCGAGCAGCTGTCCAGTGAGTTTTACAAAATTAAAATACAATCTTAGCAAAAAGGCCTTAATGGTTACACTTGTGAAACAAATTAGGTGGTCCAGTATGCTTTCCTTGGATATCAAAAATTTCCATTGACTTAAGAGAATGTATTGGATGTGCAAGGAGTGGAGGACAGAGCCCTTAACAAGAAGCTAAAATCTGGGTTTAGTGCAGATGAGGACAGACTCTAATCTCTATGGCCCTTTTCAGGCAGATGCCCCCCCCCCGCCCCCATCCCTGCCCATTTAATGCCTAGACAAATAAAAAGGTCTTTCACTGCCTCCGGAAGACATTCAAACTAGGGCTCAGGCGAACCTCCAAGGGAAGGGAGTTCCAAAGCTGTTGGGCAGCCACTGAGAATGCCCAAGTCCATGTGAAACCTGGCCAATGATGGAACCTGCAAGAGGATACCCTTGGCAGATCTTAAGGGCTGTGGAGGAGCATAAGGAGAAAGATGGTCATTCAGATATGTAGGGCCCAAGCCATTTAGGGCTTTAAAGATCAAAATCAGCACCTTTTAATTATGCCTGGAATGCTATAGGCAGCCCGTGCAGACTATTAAGCATTGGTGTAATGTACTCCTGGTGACCCCTTCCCCCCACCATCAAGATGCAGGCCACTGCATTCTGCACCAGCTGCAGCCCCTGATGCTCTTCAAGGACAGCCCCACGTAGAGCGCATTGCCGTAGTCCAGCTTCAAAGTAATAAAGGCATGGATGATGATGCCCAAATCACCATTGGAAAGAAAGGAACGTAGCCTTCTGACTAGATGGAATTGGTGAAAGACGCTCCTGTCAACAGTCACAACCTGATCTTCCAGGTGCAGTTGAGGATCCAGGAGCCCCCCAAGGCTATGCACCTGAGTAGCAAGGGGAGGCAGGACCCCATCAATGATGGGGGTCCCAATATCCCACCCACATGCCACTTGTGGTGTTGTAATTTTTTGCATTCAGCTTTAAAAAAAATTTTTAAAAATCCCTGTCATTGCTGTTTCCCTCTGTTTTCCTCTCATTGCAGTTACCATAAGATCTATCAGGTAGTATGTCAAAGGATGTTTTAAAACCAGATGCTACCACGCATAGCCACCCAGGAGCCACTCATCCGCTTGCCTTTCTGAAAGTGGTGTGGGGGAATGCATGCTCCCGTGAGCCATGGCCACTCACATTGCACCGCTGAGAAATCCAGTGTGCACCGTGCAGGGCAAGCCAAAAAAGTGTGTGGCAACAGGCACCCACATATCCCCTGCTGGTATGAACTGAGGTGGTCACCCATGCCAGCAGACTGGTCCCCCACTTATAGGTACTGTGGGCATGGGACATGGCCTTTGCAAGTCTCAGAAGCTAGTTGTGAGGAGAACCCGGGTTCCCCAGTGCTCATGCCAGGACATGCCATTCTCAAAGACCAGCCTGGGGCACTTCCTCCTTCCACATGGTCCATGGCAGGAGTGTGAGGAGGCTGCTGGAATAGCCACACTGGGAGCTACCTTTTTAGAATCCTGCCCCACACGCTCCTCCTCCCTTCCCCCCCCCCCCGGACAACATTGCCATGCTAATTTAAAAACACCCTAAGTTACCGCTTATTGGTGACAGTGGTGATTGGTAAGGACTTATCTTGGGTGCTACCTTGTCCCATGTTATAAGCACAGGGACAATGAAAGAATAGTCATACAAATGTTTTGGCCTGTTACTCTTCTTGATCCACAGAATTTTAGAAAACATCAATTCAGGATGACAAGCTTGTTCTACTTCAAGCCAGTGTTGATTACAATTAGGTTTTACCCAATGAATTAGGTTTTTTAATCAATTGGCTTGATAGTAAAATGAAATATTAGGAAATGCTATATCTCCTTTCTGTCATGGCTTTTGTAAGTTATTAGACCTAGTCCTGCATTTCTTGTTTTGCCAGATAAATTCTCCATTCATTTTTCCCAATCTCTCAACAAGGTGTCGGGAATTGTATCAGTAGGCAAAACATTCATTTTCATGTTTCCCCTTCTCCACATCCAAGCTATATTATAACTGTCCCATCTAGTCGTCTGTTCTAATTCTATTCATTAGAATTACATGGTGGCTATTGTTTATGATATCCTTGTGCTTTAAGACTGGGTGTTTTCAGAAGTGATGCGACCATGTCTTCCCTGGCATAGCCACCCATGGTGGTGTCACGTTTGTTCCAGCCTGCCAGATGTCTGCTGCAGGTGGGAATAAATCTACCCCAGACTGTGGCAGGATTAACTTCAGGTTGTGTGCTGGGCTCCCTGCAAGTGCACATCCTGGAGTTAGCCCTGCCACAGTCCAGGAAAGCCTACCCCAGACCATGGTAAAGCTGGCCATCATGTTGGATGGCCTGCTGTATTTAACTCTGGCTGGTAACCAAAGCTTTTCTGGGCGGGCGCAGCGGCTTGATAGGCTGCCGCACCTGCCTGTTGGGGAGGGGGCTGGGCTGAGCTGAGCACCGTGGGGCCGTGCAGACCATGTCTGCACATTTCCCCCCGCGCCCTTTCCCTGCCCCCTCCCTGAACACCAGCACATTTGTTTCTGGACTGGGCCTACTGCTGCCCAGGATGAGGGTTCTTGCCCCAGAAGGATCAAAGCATGGTGGTGCTCTGCACCGTCACATTTAAAAATACCCATTGACTCTAGAGGAGCTAACACATGAAATACCACAATTTAAACCCCACTCTTTCCAATACTTTCAACTTCATCATTTTGCATGTCTCCCTAACAATTTAAAGTACTTAACAAGGGAACTGACAGACTTTGAAAAGTATATCCCTTCCCAAAAGTAGGTCTCTTATAAATACTTTATCAATTTATACTAGAGTCAAAACTAGATGAGAAACCTTTATTTATGAAGAAATGGGAGAGGGATTTAGAGAGAGAAATTGACCCCTTGGTGTGGGAGAGAATCTGGAATACTGGACCATGCTCCTCAATTTGTGTTCTCTGTAAAGAAAATTTAAAAATATTATATCAGTGGTACTATACTCCCACTTAAATTAATTGTCTCACATTCATAGAAACTTGTTTCCTGGGAACTGGGTGGACATGTGATCACCCAAGAGAAGGTTTTTAAGTATCTGGGCCTTTATTTTCAGACCTCTGGTGCTTGGGAGGTGCATTATGAGAGGGTGCATTATGAGAGGGCACTTACCCTGGCTAGGAGCACCTAGCATTCCATTCTGAAGTGCTTTAGGAACACAGGGAAGTCCGCGCTAATCTCAGCGGTGAGGGCTTTAAATGTTAAAGCCTGTGCACAGCTTCTGTATGGGGCACAGCTATGGCTGCCTCTTCTTCATGGCAACTTGGGAAAAGATACAGCATACAATCGTGTTTCCTTCAGAGGCGTCTTATGGTACCTAGGGGTACTCCTTATGCTGCCATTAGGATGGAGGTGGGGCAGCATAGGTGGTCCAATATAGCTTGGGATCTAGTTATAAAATGTTTGGCTAAGCTAAAAAGAAGTGAGGGGGGGATGATTAAATATCTAAAGATTTATATAAGAGCAGTTGGGCTAAGGCTGTTGATGCATATTTTTGCAAAATAGGCTTTAGTGGGATATACCGGGAAGAGAGAGATTTGTCCCTGTTTGTTAGAGAGGTTGAGATGAGGATTACAGACCTGGAAATACGAGATGAAGCGGCCAGGATTAGGGCATCTCCTCATATGTCAAACTATTTGTCTGTCTCTCCTCATTTTTGTATGGCTGCCTTCCTGGTGTCTTCAATCTCACTAAGAGGGAAGCATTTAATTATGTCTGCTCGCTTTAATGCCTTGCCTATAATGGTCTTTGAGGGACGTCTTTCTGCTCAAAGGTATGAGGATCAGCTTTGCCTTTTCGACCAGTTACAAACAGAGACCACCAACCACGTCTTGTTCAGGTGTCGGCTCTATGAAAGGTTTTGCCTAAAATATCTGTCTTCCTTTTTGGGTAGATATCCCAGAAGGACAGCTTTTGCTCTTGGCCCTGGCTGACACTGATTCCCAGGTTACTGATTCAACTGCACGCTTTCTTCTTGCCGCTATGAACACTCATTATTTATTTTTACAATTTAAATGCATTCCTGAATTGGGAACTTGAATCATGGTTAAGGATGGTTTGATTTTAGTTTAATTGGTTGGACATTATTGTATACTATTTTTTGTGGTGTTTTGTTTACCATGTATACGCTATGTTGTGCTGTGGCACCAAAATCTTTTGTACAAATTGGCCTTTGGCTGGAAATAAATAAATAAAATTAAATTAGAAACTTGTTTAATATATGTTGGAGGAATTACTCTGAGATAAGTAGCTTTCTCCATGTATGGTGGACCTATTACAGGACAGTGGTATACTGGATTATTAAAGAAATAACTGGCTGTAATTTTACAGATGGACCCCCCCCATCCCACCAATTCCTTCTGGGCTGACCAGAGGAAACACCCTTTAATAGAACTCATCAATAATAGATATCCAATTTGCTCCTTGCTGCCAGGATGGTAATAGCAAGGTTTTGGGAAAGCCCAAAGATTCCATCTATTGACAGCTGGTATGCAAAAATATGGCAAATCTTAGTCTTAGAGAAGTTGTCATACCAAGTTAGGAAAAACCAAGGCAAAATAAAAAATAACTTCCATAAGGTATGGTATGCATTCTTGGTTTTTACGTAACAAAAGAAAACTCTCCAGGCGCTAAACCTAAAACTCTAGAATTCTTCTCTGAATATTAAGAAAATTGAATATAAAAAAACTGCAATCTGAATAGCCTGCTCCTCTTAAAAAAAAATAAAAATAAAAATAAAAATAAATAAATAAATTCTATTTAGCTCCTAGCAGGTACTGGAATGAGCCTCCCCAAAATTCAGGATATGCTAACACGCTTCACCTCTAAGATTTGGTTTTTCACTGCCCACCCTATGGATATTAGTAACAATGGTAATTTGCCTTGTATAAAAAATCTACTTTATGATCTTTATTTTCCAGATTTTTACCCCGCCCAAAAATAGCTCGGGCGGCTTCCAACAATAAAATCATATATATAAAACAATTGTTTGTTAATTGTCTTATTAAAGCTTTTGTATAATCTTGATACATATTCATTATTGTACATAACACAGAATAAATAAAGTTTGGAGTTTAATCCCACCCACCCAGTAAGAAATAGCTTCAGTCAAGAATTATTGCCTAGAGGTAGCTGAACCTTGAAAGATGCAGCATGGATAACTTGAAAGTGAAATGGCCGTGTCCATTTTCCTCCCCTTGTCTGACTGATTCCCAAAATGTAAATAGTCAGCAAAAACATTGTTTGCAAGATGTTTTAAAACCATACACAAGATGCACTTGTTTTCAAAATACCTGCTAGTTTTAGACTTCCTTGCTCCCTCCCCTCCATTGTTTTGGTCTTATAGCATTTGCCAGAATTAGACACTAATCTCCTTTTAATATAAGCCTCACTCTCTTACAGATTTGTAAAGCACTGTTCCAGTTACTATAAATAATTACTACTTCTAGCCATGAGTTTCCATTGAAATATGTAATCCTGGAGGATACGTTGTTTCATTCTGTTGAACAGCGGAATACCTACTACAAGCTTGTACTTGGATTGTTATTAGTCATTGTACTTTTGTGTTGCTGATGACACTTCAGTCTACTTACTAAAAGTATGGCTGTCAATGCTCAAAGTACAGACATATATTTCTAGTAAGAAAAATAAATTAACATAGCCATGGAATAGACATGTTGTATCAGGCCAACGTAGTGCGGGATCTAGGAAAGGGGGGACTACATGCAAAATGGTGATGTGAACCTCCTTGTAGCATAGGAATGTCTGATGGACATACCTATTAGAAAAAGAAAAATTGAACTGTAATTAATGTCTTGATCAGTGAAAAACACACAACCCGCTGTCACAACGACCTGGCCCAGAAATCCATGGTGGACACGATCTGGGCCATGTCGGAGCACCAAACATACATGCCTGTGGCCGGCCCGGAGAGAGGGAGGTCCGCAACAGATGTGCAGTGGCCGGCCCCACCCCCATGCCACTCCCAGAGCCCTGCCTCCACCATGATGGTCAGCCATGGCAGGCCTCAATCCAGGCTGGGTCATGGCAGGCCAAAAAATGTGGTAGCCTGCTGTGGACCACTTTGGCATGGTCATGTGGGCCTTAGCCCGGGCTGTGACGCTGGGGGTTTCCGGAGGTCAAAGCCCAGGCTAGCCACTAACACAGCCTGGGACAATTCCAGGCCCACATCTGGCAGTACCTGCACAGACGTGCAGGTGAGATCCAGGCCAGACAGTGTCAGAGCAGGCCACTGTGGTTCGCTATGACGTCTGGTTTTTATCCAATGTTAACTATTATTGCTGTTACAGAAGTCTATCTTCCTTCTTTAGATTGTCAGAATATATACATTTTAATATAAATAAATAAATATGGCAGTTAAAACAGGGTTATTCTGGAAGTCTCATTATGTAGAATACTTTTCAGGTAACCAGTTAAGGTCTTTAAGCTTGCTGCTGCTACGTGGACAACAATCAAACTTTTATTTTGAAGCAGCTTCCACATTTTTGTATTTCTTTCATTGGTTGACTAGTAATAGCCATACTTGCATAGAAAGATGTTTCTTGCAGTGGGACAGATTTTGATACTCTTACTCACTCCTGCTAGCACCTTATTTATGTCCATCAAAGCCCATGGAACAGGCTCTGGAGTAAGATACTGTACTACTCAATGTGAGCAGGGATAACAATCTGGTGCAAAGATTTCTTGGTTCAAATCCCTTCCTCAGTGTCTCCCTTTTGTAGTCTTGAAAAATTCACTTATTCTCTGCCTTGGTTTTCTTGTATACTTTAAAAGGGATTACTCTTGTCTATTTTAGGGATTATTATTATTATTATTAACAAACATTTATATAGCGCAAGCAGTGTACCTGGCACTTTACAAAGTAATGCAATAGACATGGTCCTTGCCCCTAGGGCTTACAATCTGAGAGACAAGAAGGGGAACAGAGGGAGAGACAAGGGGTCTAACATTCATGAAGATGCGATGTCTCAAGTGCACGTACTTGGCTTGGTTACGATGAGAATGACAGCAGGCAGGTCCATGTGGCAAGGATAAGGGTAAACAGACAGTTGGTATAGGAAATAGTGGCTCAGCAGGATAAAGAGTCAGACAGAGAAGAGGTGAGTTTTAAAAAGGGATATGGTGGGAAGATGAGTATCTTTAATTTTTATATATTTTTACCCTGCCCCTCCTTCCTCCAGCAGGTCAGGATAGCAAACAGTAATAAAATACAATTGATAAAACAGTTAAAACCAAAGTATCTCAATTTAATAAACCAACAGGTGTACAAAAAGCATTAAAAAACCTGCCTGGCATTTGAGGAAGGTGAGGGGTGGAAGAGCCATATCTTGCACTGATAACGGAAGGTGAAAAGATCTGCGCTGAGACAGATGCCCACCGGGAGCAAGTTCCACAGCACCAGTGCAGCCGCCAAGTACATCCGCCTGTCGGTCTCCACCTGTCTATACTGTGGAATCTCCACAAGGGCACCCCCAGGTGATTGCAGGAGCCATCCAGGGGGTGTGGTGGTCCTTCAGATAGCTAGGGCTCAGACCTTTTTAGGACTTTATAGGTCAAAGCCAGCATCCTGAATTGGGCCCGGAAGACTATAGGCAGCCAGTGCAGAGCTCACAGCACCGGTGCAATCTGCTCCCAGGGGCCTGTCTCAATAAGCAGGAGGGCTACCGCATTCTGCGATAGCTGCAACTTCCGGATTGTCACCATGGACAGCCCTACATAGGGCACGTTACAGTAATCCAACCTTGAGGTGACAAATGCATGGATGACAGTGGCAAGATCAGAGTCTGAGACACATGGACGAAGTTGTCTCACCAGATGTAACTGGCGGAAGGCACTCCTGGTGACAACAGTCACCTGGAGATCCAGGCGCAGCTACGGATCCAAGAGCACCCCCAGGCTTCGTCCCCGTACAAAGTATTCTAGTAGAACATCTAAGGATAGGGTGGTTAGTGCAGGAGCAGAAAAAATGAAAGTGATCGATATATTTAAATTGCTTATATTAAATGGTCACGTAGAAGGTGATCTTCAAGGTGATTTACTTCACATACAGCTCTAGGGTCTAGTGTTATAGACTACATGCTTATCTCAACAGACTCTTTGGAGATTGTTCAGTCTTTTAGTATAACAGAATTTATTAGAATAGAATTTATTAAAGCGTAACCAAAGGTCATTGCTTAAGACAAACATAAACAAAACAACCATAGAGACACAGCAGGAAAAAAAAATCAACCAATGATCATATTGGCCAAATAAAATCACAGAATAAAAGAAATTAAAATATAATAAACTCCCAGCACTAGTATCTACCTAGTTACAATTCCTCTAAAATGTTTGTGATGAAAAAAAGGAAATAAAATCTCAGTCCAACCCATTATTCACTACTCAAAAGGAAAATTAGTACTAATTAGTTACCAATTAACCATGGTCATAATCATTGAAAAGGAAGACTCCATATACTTCTCGATCAACCCACGGGTCCCAACATGGCAGTCCTGCAAACAGAATCTACAGCCATTTATTCTTCAAAAATGGAAGCCTCTCTGGGAGGAAATTCCCATTTCTTTAGAGCTGCTTGCCTGGCCAGCCATGGGCTAGAAACGATGGGGCAATGCAAGTAGAGCGCTGGCCCAAGCCTAGAACCTGGAAGGGAACCATCAACAGCCAGATTCTTCGAAGGACTAAAAGGTTGTACCTCCTCTGAACCCTGGGGAGTCCGCTCCACCACCAGCGGACCTATACCCGCCTTAAGGGAGGCCCTAGGGCGACAAGAGGAAAAAATTGTGGTTTGCATACAGGGCACAGAAGTGGGGAGAACCCACCCGACGAGGCGTCATCGGGCAGAATGCAAAGAGCTTCCGCCCGTGCCAACCCCTTGGGACTAGGGCTAATAGAAGGAGTTAACAAGTTGGATACCCTCAGCCCTGGCACCTGCAATAAATCGGGATTCCCAACAATAGGGGGCAACTGGCTAAATGGGCTTGCCGAAGCAATGGAGAGATCCCAAATTTAGCATACAAAACAGTCACATATACCCCCCAAAAAGAGAAAACGTAAAATAAGACCAAAGTTGGCTATAGCCGGAGCACGAAAATATACAACAACCTGCCTTGTATAACCCCTCGTGGGGAGATGAAAAAAACAGGCAATGTGAGAGAGCAAAAAGGCAGAGCCCAAAATCTCTCCAATGTGCTGGGCAATCTGAAGCTTAGAGTCCCAGGGAGGGAGTATACCACATCACAAGGGATGGATTGTAAAGACCAAAGCCTCTGATATAGGGTTGAGCTTCCAATCAGTATCCCTCTTAGACTCTACAGGGCAGAAATGTCCTACACCATACGATGGAATAGTTTGAGAAGCTTGAGCCTTAGTTTGTGGACCCATCCCAAACCCTGACCCACCAAAATCATTAATACGTCCCTCGAGCTGAGCTAGTTGCCGCTGGATGGCCTGAAATTTGTCCTATAAACCCCCAATTTGAGGCATAAACTTTAGTACGATTCCTTCCAGCTGTTGCAGTAAGGAGAAGACCTGGGCCTCTTGCTTTTTTAAGAGAAGAGAGGTTCAATTTAGTAAGGGACCCCAAATCTTCTATAGAAGAGTTGCCCTTATTTACGATGTTATTTTCGAGCGACCCTATCATCCCCTGTGACACACCATCTTGGCCCTGAAGGGGGAGGGACTGCAGCCCTTTGTCAGTGGGTGGGGACTCCAAATCCCTCCGGCCAGTATTGAATAAATGTGGTGCAAGGGATTTCCTCTCCGAGTTACTGGTGGATATTAATTGAGGGTCCGAGTGTTCTATGGAAATCTGCGCTGGACGACTACTTCCACCAGAGCCAACTTGTTGGGAACCCAAAAGAGGCTGGGGAAATTTCTGGGATTTGGCAGCCAGGGCCTTCCACCTTTCCCCTTGTTCCCTAAAGGCCCTGGCACAGGACAGCAAAGAATCCACCGGGACCTGGGGGGGGGGAGTTTAAAGGGCTCAGCTCCCATAAATTCAAGGCCATCCTCCAACTCTGCTGCTTTATGCACATGGGAAGCAACAAGGGGCATAGATACCACAGATACAGATGACAAATCCTGCTCTAACCCAGTCTGACAATAGATGAATATGAAGGGCTCTCTCGTTTGGACTTGGCCAGTGTCGACGCCGTATTGAAACAATCCTCCAATAACTGCCCAGCTCGCGCCCTTGTAATAGCCCCCATCCCCCTCTTGGTCTTACCCTTTTTTGGCATGGTACTAACAAGCCCAAAAACACAATCCCAAACAGGCAGGAACTCAACTGTCCACAGGGAAACCCCAAAATACACGAAAGGACAACCCCGCCCAAGTCCTACGCCTAAGGTCGCGCACACAGGGGCGTTGAAATCCTGCCGGGAAGCTCCGCCCAGCTGGTCTGGGCGCAACAGGTTAAACAATCAGCGTCGGGGGTCCTCCTGGGAATGGAGCACCGTGAACCCACACCCCTCTCCACCCAGTCACAAGCCCACAGGCGCCCAAAATCCAAAGCTGGAGTAGGGGAGGCTCCGTCTTTTAGTATAATCCCTAGAATAGTCTATGCATTTTTCATTGGTAATAAATATGTTTTTCTCCGTGGGCCCAGATAGACCCGCGATGGGGCAAACTAGGATTGGAACAAATTTAGACTCTGTCCACCACTCCACTTGGGTAAAATGGACTGAAGCAGTTAAAATAACCTATTTACAATGTTTAGCTGGTAGTGAGGCCCAGGATATTCAAAATATATTTCTCTCAAGTCAGGGTTGTGTGGATTTGGTAACCTGTTATGGCAACTTGATAGATTAACTAGCCCCTTCCATTAAGGCACGTACAGAAACTCGTCAGCAGAATAGGTGGTTTGACAAGGAGGGCTGTGCTCAGATCTTCGGTGAAGCGGAAAGCTAGGTCCTTGAAGCAAAAACCATCCTCAGAATTGCGTGTAGCGTATATTATCCAGAAGAGACCTTATCATGTCACTTTGGCTTTTAAAAAAGTGGGACTATCAGAAGCAACGCTGGTCGAAATTGACAGTGGTGAAACAAAAGGACCTGAGGGCTTTTGGGGATTATGGTCATACTTCCACTATAGGGAAAAGAGAAAATAGTCAACCCTGTCTCTCTCCTGAAGTTTGGGTAAAGTTTTATAGAGATGTTTTCTCTTATCCCATGCAAGTGGTGGAGGGGGTGAGTTTGGCCCCAATGGATAAATTTCCTTCTTAGCATGTTGTTTCCCCTGAGGATGTTTTGGTTCTTATTTCATCACTTAAACCAGGGAAAGCACCAGAGGATGATTTTATCTATCCTGATATGATAAAAAGTGCTCTGAATGGTGGGCTTGTATTCTGGCTCCACTTTTTACCCAAATAAATGCTACAGGAACATTTCCCAGGATATGACTAAACAGTATTATTATTCCTTTCTATAAGAAAGGAAATCCTCAACTGCCATCAAATTACCACCCCATTAGCCTGTTAAGCGTGGTGGGGAAGCTTTATGCTAGATATCTATTGGGAAGATTTCAAGCTTGGCTCAAGGAGCAGGAAGTAATTGAACCTGAACAGGCGGGTTTTATAAAGGGAAAGTCAACTACAGAACAGATCCTTGTCTTATCTTATTAAGAAATATGTAATTCGTCAAAAGAAAATGTTTTATTGATCTCTGCTCGGCGTTTAATCTGGTAAATAGGGAACGCCTGTGTATCAAGAGGAGTGCCCTTTCGCTAGACCCTAAATTACTATTTCTTTTGATCAAATTACATTCTAGGAACACACTTCAAGTGAGAGATTCCCTTCCAAATCAACTTTCTAAAAAGATAGCAGTCAGGTGTGGGGTAAGGCAAGGATGCATTTTGGCTCCTGCCTTGTTCAACTCTTATCTAAATGACATAATCTCCTTTTTAAAGAAAAATTATACCCATGCACCTAAGATTAGGAAACGAATAATACCCACGTTGCTTTACGCAGATGATACGATCTTGATTTCCCAAACCGTGGTGGGGCTGAGAAGGGTTATGGAACTCTTCAAAGATTACTGCCATTCTGAAAATCTTGCTATAAATTACTCAAAAACCAAAAATTATGGTTGTAGGACAGGGGAAATCCAGAAAACAGCATTGTTGGTTTATAGGAGAAAACCCCATTGAACAGGTAAAAACATGTTAAAGTATCTTGGGGTTATATTTGCAGCCTCTTTAAGCTGGACATCTCATTATGAGGCAACTGTAAATACCTCTAGGCAATTTTCTGCTGCCATATTGAGATCTTCCCATAGGGATGGGGGCAGGTTGGTCCTCCTCCCGGCAGTATGTCTATCGCAAAGGTGGTTAGTCATATTATATATGTTTATCCAGTATGGGGTTTGGGATTTTTGGGAAGACTTGAGTTTTTACAAAATGGGTTCCTGTGATCAATATTGGGCTTACCTAAAGGTACACCGCAGGCAACAGTGTGTCATGAATTGGGGTGTTGCCCACTCAGATCGTGCACACTGTTGAGCCTGATTAGATTCTGGTTAAAGATTGTAGTATTTCCAGCCCAGGAAAACTCACTGATTGCTATGGCTATATCCAGTGGTTTATTTCTGGATTGGGATTCAGCAGTTGCCAGTGAAGTCCTAAAACTGGGATTATCAGTGGAATCCTTAAAATCTTGTGGGCTGAAGGGTGCAACTGCCTTGGTTAAGCAAAGAATTGCTGACCAGGATTTACAATCTGAGACCTCCCTATTAGATTTGCAACAGGTAGCACCACTGTACCTTAAGATAGGCAGCCCTAGACTGGGCCAAAGTTACCTTGACTCTTGGCTATCTTACAGTCATAGAATTGCATTTACGAAGTTTCATTGCAACATCTTCCCATCAGCAGTACTGGAGGGATGCTATAGAGGTATACCTTGGGAGGAGAGGCTTTGTCCCTTATGTGATCTTTCGGCAGTGGAGACTTGCATTCATATATTTTTTTCTTGCCCTGCCTATGATTCCCCTAGAAATAAATATTTGGCCACCTATATGGGGGCTATTACTATTCCTCCTTCTATGTTATTACTTAAACTGCTTAATCCTGCTGATTCAGCAAGGTTTAGGAGTGTGGCAGCCTTTTGTGAGATAGTGATTAATATTTGGAGGGGAATTATTGGAGGAAACTGTTAAGTTTTGAGATGCATTGTTTAAATATAATAGATAGATTGAATGAATGTTATATTAGGTCTTGCCCTTCACTAAATTACAAATATTGTTGTATTAAATGGTTGGGTAACTGTCTGTGAAAGGATGGAAATGTGCTAAATTTAAAGTTATGTTTTACTAAAAATGTAATAGCCTATTGGCTGTGCAATAAATGTATACCTACCTACCCCAGGCTTTGTACCTGAGACACCAACACAGGATGGACCCTGTCAATAACAGGGGACCCTCCTTCACCCAGACCTCCAACCCCACCAAGGAGCATCGCCTCCATCTTACCGGGATTCAGTTTCAAACAGCTAGACCTCATCCAGTCCCCCACCGCAGCCAGACACGAGGAATGCACCAAAACTGCAGGGTCTGGGTCAGATGAAAGAGAGAGGTACAACTGAGTGTCATCAGTGTACTGATGACCATGTACCCCTCCTATCTACATACAACCTTTCCCAGTGGCTGCATATACACGTTGAACAAGAGGGGGGGGGACAGAATAGAACCCTGCGGGACCCCACATGGGGAGCCCCTTGAGGAAGGTGAACAATCCCCCCCCCCTCCTCCCCAGGACCACCCACTGAGATCTATTCACTACGAAAGAAAGGAACCACTGCAATACCATCCCATTCACCCCAGCAAGGTCCCGCAGGAGGGTCACCAGCACCTCATGATTCAACGTATCAAAAGCCACTGACAGGTCCAGTAGAACCAGCAGCGTCGAATGCCCCTTATCCAGCTCTACCCACAGACTGTTAACCAAGGCCACAAGCACAGTCTCAGTGCCATAACCCAGCTGAAAGTCCAACTGCAAGGGATCCAGGAAACTGATGTGGTCTAGATGCGCCTGCAGCTGACGAGCAGCCACTCTCTCAATAACCTTCCCTAAAAAGGGAAGATTCGAGACAGGCTGATAGCTGGCTGGGGAATCGGCATCTAGAGATGGTTTCTTGGGAAAGGGATGAACCACCACTTCCTTAAGAGAAACCAGCAGCTGCCCCCCCCCCCCCAAGAGATGCACTGATAACCTCCGTCTGCAATGGCCCCACCCTCTCCCTGATGGCTTTCATCAATCAGGACAGGCATGGGTCCAGTTCACATGTTGTGGCCCTAGGAGATCTCAGAACATCCCACACGTCAGCAGACTTTACCAACTGAAATTAATCCCATACACATTTACTAGATAGGGCATTCCTAACCTCTGGCCCTGCCACTGTGCCCGAAAAGGTAGAGCCAAAATAGTATTCAATGTGAGCTATTTTTATCCGCAAAGTACACCATAAACATGTCACAGCGGGCCCTGGACAGCTCCAGGTGGAGACAGGCTGAACTGACCAGACCCCTCACCACCTGGAAAAGCTCCACTGGATGTGACTTTGTAGATGCCATTCTTGTCCTCCTTGACCTCTCTGCTGCCTTTGACACTGTCGACCACTTGCTTCTATTGGACTCGTTCTACTCTTTGGGCTTCCGTGGCTCTGTCCTTGACTGGTTCTCCTCCTACCTCTCTGACCGCTCCTTTAAAGTCTTGCTCCCCGAGTCAAACTCCTCCTCCCTCCCCCTTTCGGTTGGGGTCCCCCAAGGCTCTGTCCTCGGCCCTCTCCTCTTCTTTATTTACACCCTGTCCCTTGGCAAACTTATTGCCTCCCACGGATTCCAATATCATCTCTACGCTGATGACACCCAACTCTTTCTACCCCCTCTCTCTCCTCTTCTGAAGACCTGTCTCTTATACACATCTAGATGTGTATAAGAGACAGCCCCAAGCACCTCTCCTCTTCTTTATTTACACCCTGTCCCTTGGCAAACTTATTGCCTCCCACGGATTC
This sequence comes from Sphenodon punctatus, assembly GCA_003113815.1. Lineage (NCBI taxonomy): Eukaryota > Metazoa > Chordata > Lepidosauria > Sphenodontia > Sphenodontidae > Sphenodon > Sphenodon punctatus. Next base: position 4,018,450 of record QEPC01004593.1, on the reverse strand, counting down.
CAATATCATCTCTACGCTGATGACACCCAACTCTTTCTACCCCCTCTCTCTCCTCTTCTGTCCACTCATGCCTTGTCAACTGCCTCTCTGATATCTCCGCCTGGATGTCCCGACGTCAACTCAAGCTCAACATGGCCAAGACCGAACTCCTCATTTTTCCTCCCTCTTCCTCTCTCTCTAACCTGCCCATCTGCATCGATGGAGTCACCATCCATCCTGTTCTCCAAGCCCGTAGCTTGGGCTTCATCTTTGACATGCACCTCTCTTTTAAACCTTACATTGACTGTTGCCAAATCCTGCTGATTCGTCCTCCATAACCTTGCTCGGATCCACCCCTTTCTCTCTACCTCCGCGGCCAAAACCCTTGTTCATGCCATGGTTATCTCTCGCCTCGATTACTGCAACCTCCTCCTTGCTGGTCTCCCCCGCTCTCACCTGTCCCCCCTTCAATCCAAAACTCTGCTGCCAAGGTCATTCACCTTGCCCATATACACATCTAGATGTGTATAAGAGACAGGCTGCAGACTGCCACCAACCTCTTTGTAACCAAGCCAAGCACACGCACCTGAGACTTCGCATCTGCCTGAATGCTTGTTTGTCTTCTCCCCTGTCTCTCCCAGTGTCCCCGCTCCCTGTCCCCCCTTCCTTGCCGTTTAGATTGTAAGCCACAGGCAGGGACTGCGTCTATTTCTATGTTCTGTACAGCGCCAGGCACATGGGTGGCGCTATATAAATGTTTATAATCATAATGCACAGCCTGCACACGTCTGCACAGCTATAGCATAGGTCTTCAAAAACATCCTATGCCTAATATGCTCTGAAAAATAGCAGCATTACATCCTATGCTTAATAGGCTCTGAAAAGTAGGAGCATTACATAGAGTTGAAGTATTTTTGATAGTTAACACATTGAGAATATACAAGTGTAAAGTATCATAATTCCTCTTTACATGCTTCAGCTGCTGTGGAAAAGGTTTGCCACAGAACAGAAATGTGACCTAATGGAGCAGAATAAGCAGAAATAGAGGAAAAACCCGAGGAAAGGTTTTTGTAACACAAACTGAGGGAAAAAAAACCCACCCTTGGTTAACATGACATATCCAATGTGTAAACAGTTTAGTGAGACGGTTGAGAAATTGGCAATTCTTGTAAAGACTTTCAGTTCTCCATCTTGACGTGACCATGTTAAGCTTGTTTCATGGTCTGTAAGTAACCGCAACCATCAGCAAAAATACTTTGGACTTAAGTCCTGCCAGTAATTGTCATAGAACTGTGACACACTGAAAACATGTTAGCCAAAGAGAGAGACTTTGATACAGACAAACTTTTGGGGTCAGTTTGATCGGGACTTTCACTAGTCATCCATCATCTAGTGAATCATACACAATTATTCTGAGGCCAAAAATCACTGTTAAGAATTTAACAAAGTTATTACACTACTTTCTTTTAAAAAATCACCATCTTAATAAAAAAACCCCACCCTTTCTTGTACTAACATAGCAACTAACGATCCCTTTCAGGAGGGGCAGCTGAAGTTGAATTACATGTTTAATGGTATTAACAAATGGGACAATAGTCCCATTTCTGAGCTGTGAGTGTTGTGTGACACACACACATCCGGTGAGTGCTAATGCCAATCTCACAGAATGTAGGTGAGTGAACAGGACACTCACAGCTCAGAAATAGGGCTATTGCTGCTCAGGAGCTCCGGTCGTCTTCTTCCTGGCCTGCTGCTCTGAGCCGTGCATTAGCCCACATGGCATTACTCCCCTTCTATGGCAGGATGCCAGACAAGGACATTGGATTGGGAACACATGTACCCAGTCTGCAGTGACCTAATAAGTGGTCAGGTACACACCCACTCATGAATGGCTACCATGCTGTTTATTTTCACCCTATTTTTAAACAAGCAAGGCTACAGAAGGGAGTTTGTGTCTGCTGAGGGGTAGACACCATTCGGAGGATAGACACCATTCGGACACCATTCTGTCTTCCCCCTACAGGGTGCAATCCAGCTTTTCCTCTGGTGCACCGTGAATGGCACTAGGTGGATGCTGCATGGGTCACAGGAGTGTGCCTTCACCCATGCCACCTTCAAATGAACAGTCAGGTGGGTGGCCATGTGTGGTGCTGTCTCATTTAAAAACACCCAAAGTGTTGTGCTCAATCAGGGCCTGAGTGAACAGTCAACACTTTGCAAGACTGGACCCAAATGCAGCAGTGAGAGGAAGAACAATTTTCTGCTGATTCTTACTAGGCAAACTTCAATGTCTGTGTAGAACATGGGAAAATGTGTATACTGCATATTAGGAATGGGGAACCTTTTCCCTCCAGGGGCTACTTTGAAATTAGTACAAGCTCTGAGGGCCACATAGAAATTGGAGGCAGGGCTCTTAAGAGGTGAGCTCAGGAAAAGCAGGATCCAGATCATGAATCTGTGTCATGGATCTGTCCTCTATCCTTGTGTGCATGCCCTCCTCTCTGTTCCCTTATTTGAGCTCAGTCTCTCAGTACTTGGAGGTAGGAACTGGCTCCAGGCGCCAGATCCAGGAAATGGAAAGGGGACAAATAAAAACTAGACACAGGCCACATTTGACCCTTGGCCCTCAGCTTTCTCACCCCTGCTGTATACGAACTAAAAACAACTTGCTATGAAGTCTTAATAGAATTAAATGCATGCAGGGAAGGCACCAGAATAATACTGCTTCTAGGTAAGTTAGCAGCAAAGAAGAAATTAGAACAGAAAGGTTTTGCAAAACTTTCAACTTCCAAAAAGTACCAGTATCTGTTCTACATGAATCTTGAGTTCATACGGATTTCCAATGTGCCTGGCTGACACATGGAATGATGCATTTCTATCCAACACCTTCCCTATTAATTATTTATAGTAAAGCCAGCAATGTGTCCAGCACTAAACAGTCACTAATTAGAGACAGGTTCCTGTGTGGGGGGGGGGGGGGCTTACAACCTAGGATGGACATGTGATGTGAGATAAACGGATAAGCAAAACAACAGACAGCCACAAATGGGTGGCACTGGCTACTGATCCACTTATTAGGGGGAATACAGAGCGTGAATGTCTTCCTAGTCCACATCCTCCACATGGCATCGTCCTCAAAATCGAGGACACCATCCAGGCTACACCAGGAACACAGCACAGGCCAACATGTACTCCTGCCATCTACTGGCGAGCACTGCTCTCTCTGACTATGATCCAGCCCCCATGTCAATTTGAAATTGATATGGGGGGGATCTTTGCTGGGGAGCTCAGGACTGCTCTCCCCAGCAAGCATCCCCCAACCCGCCACTGGTCTAGGGGATACAGCCAGTGATGGTCCCCTTCCCACTGGACTTCTTCCAGGAGGAGCTCAGCGGGAAGGGGGACCTGCTAGGATGCAAGTGTGGGTGACAGTCACAGGGGAATGTCACATGACACTCACAGCCCCCCCCCCCCATTGTTTCTTTTGTTATCACCCAAAGGAGAGGGCACCTAAGGAGAGGGGGATCTTCTCACATTCATGAAGGTAAGAAGTTGCAGATGCTCCTGCTTAGCTTTGTTACAAGGTAACCACCAATGAAAAGGCCTAGACGAAGCATCACTTTAATTCTAAAACCCTAGGTATAAATTAAAGCAGATGAATGGCTTCCCTCCAGCCCCTTTCTCCAGTACTTCGACTTTGATCTGTTTCCCTTTTCATCAAAGAGCATATGGCACCCGTGGAGAGGATGATGATGATGATGATGACGACAGGTTAGTCTTTTTGACTTTCCCTTTGGGGAGGGGGCTTGGTGATGCGCACGCTTCAGGGACTGGAAATCTCACACCTAAACTGAAATCCAGCCCCCCCTGGGGAAAAAAAGTTTCAGAGAGGCTTGGTTTCCGCCGACAGCAGTACAGCCCGGCAGCACTTGCTCTTCTAGCCCAGTGAGTCCCCACAAAAAGGGGGAGGCTGAGATAGATTTGCTGGAATCCCCCGGCTTCAAGGCCAGGCGGCTAGGAAACCAGGCCCCGGTTTACTACTAAGGGCAACGGGCGGCAAAGCAGCCCCTGTATGAAAAGGGCATGAAGGGGACTCCCACCCGGCCGGTTCGGGCCTGCCCTCATTCGGGGGAGGAGGAAAGGGGGGCGCTGCCCGGAAAGCCGGGGTCGCGCGTTGCCATGGCTACCATTTTCTGTGCCTCCCTGGCGGGGGCTGACCACCCCGGCTCGTGCTCTGACTGCCACCGCGGCGGCAGGAAAAGCGGCGACTCCAGCCGCGCTCGGGTCTCTCTTACCCTGTCAGGGGGAGAGCGGTCCCCGCCGCTCTCCGTCAGCCCGTTGAGCTCGTGGGTATCCGGGACCGAGTCCATACTGCGGTGACCGCTGCTCTGCCGCCGGCCCGAGGGCAGGAGATGGCGCTTAATTAATTGGCCCCGGGCGCTTAGGGAGGAGATCGGCGAGCTGCTGGGTTGCTCCTCCCTGCCGGTCCCAGGCGCACACAGCACTCAAGAACCAGCGGCAGCGCCTCGGCAGGCACCAGAGCCCCTAGTACCGCCTCGGAGCGTGCCGGTGCTCCGCCCTCAGCGGGTTTCCCCTGGCCTTTGCCCAGCCCTGAGCCCGACTTTGCTGTGGGTGCCTCCCAGGGACTGGCAGGGAGACATGGCTGCTCAGCTTGCGCCCTGTAGCCCTTGCAAACATTCCCGCATTACGGGAAGGGTAGGGTAAGCTCAGGGCCAGGAGCTTGCCAACTCCTCATCTGCAATCCTTTGGCAAACGCTGCAGGATTGGGGTCTATCAGCATTTAGGCCTGTGATTGTAATAGGACCAGAAGGGGAAAGGGGCAGCATGGAATGTGGACTGCAGATAATGAGGACAAAATGCCAGTTGGGGATGCGTGAATGACAATGGGCTTTAATGGGCAGTAAAGCCAATGCAAAAGAGCTGCATTTCAGACAAGATCAGTTCTCCCGAGCAGGAGAGCCACAAGGACTGACAGAATGGAGAAATGTGAAGTTGTGGGAGTAAAACTGCAATGTGAACCTTGTGGAGTAATAAGGAATGGGATTCTAGAGACTGGGCGGAATGACAGGGAGGAGGCCATGGGGAACAGCTGGAAGGACTAGGTAGTGGGTGGAATTATGACAATGGAAGCCCTGGTGAAATGGAAGGTAATGAATCAGCCCTGGTGGAATGACAAGCAAGAAGCTATAGGGAATGTATTAAGTGAGAAGGGGTGAGGTAGAATGGCAAAGAAGGGGAGTCATGTGGGGTGGTTGGAATAACAAGGAGTGGAGGTAATCTTTGGATGCTGACTCTTCAGCCAGGTACCTGTCTCTAACCTTCCCTTTTTAGGGAAGGTTATTGAACAGGTGATTGCCCAACAACTCCATGCTCATCTTGATGTTATTGGATTCCTGAACCCATTTCAGTCAGGCTTTCATCCTGGGTATAGCACGGAAACTGCGCTTGTAGCCTTGGTCAGTGATCTGCGCCTGGAAATTGATAAGGGGAATTCTGACCTGTTGATCTTGTTGGATCTTTTAGAGGCCTTTGACACAGTTGTTCATGAGATGTTGCTGACACATCTGCGGGATCTGGTGGAGGTGTGCAGGACTGCTCTTGAGTGATATGATTCGTTCCTGTTGGGAAGTCTCAGCTGATGGTGATGGGCAATTGATCTTCGTCCCCTCGTGACCTCCCTTGTGGGGTCCCACAGGGTTCTGTCTTGTCTCCCCTCTTGTTCAATGTGTATATGAGGCTGCTGGGCAAGATCATTCGGAGGTTTGGAGTGAAGTTTCATCAATATGCGGATGACACCCAGCTCTACCTCTTTTTCATTCCACGCAGGTTCTGCAGTCTTGGTGCTTACCCAATGCCTGGAGGCTGTTGGGGCCTGGATGAGGATGAGCCGATTTGAAGCTGAATCCTGACTAGACTGAAGTGATGATGGTGGTCCAGACCTGTGACTTGGGGGGGAAATTGGGACTCCTGTTATTGATGGGGTCTGCCCCCCCCCCCTTGGTTACTCAGGTTCGCAGCCTCAGAGTGTTTCTAGACCCCTTGCTGCATCTGGATAATCAGGTTGCTGCAGTGTCCAGGAGCGCTTTTCACCAACTTCATCCAGTGAGAAGCCTTTTCTCTCTGATTCGGATGTGGCCACAGTCATTCATGCTTCCATCACTTTGAGGCTGGATTACTGCAATGCGCTCTATGTGGGGCTGTCTTTGATGACTGTTCAGAAGCTGTAGCAGGTGCAGAATGCAGCAGCCTGGCTCCTTTAGGGGAGCCAGGGAGCATATTACACCAGTGCTCTGGAGTCTGCACTGGCTAACTATAGCATTCCGGACACAATTCAGGGTGCTGGTTTTGACATTTAAAGCTCTACACGGCCTGGGCCCCATATATCTGAAAGACCTCCTTTCCTAGTATGCCCTGTTGCGGCCCCTATGGTTGGCTTGGGCGCCCTTCTGTGTGTTCCATCTACTACTCTTGTCTGTACGACAAGGGCATGCCGGGAGGGGTGAGGCATTCTCAATTGCTGCTCCAATGTTGTGGAACTCCCTCCCCTGGAAGTTTGTCTGAGCCTGGTCCTGAGCATCTTTCGGAGGCAGTGTAAGACCTTTCTTTTTAGTAAAGCATTTAGCGGGTGGGGATTGGATTAGGTGGGAGGTAGTTGGGGTTGGAGTGGGTAAGGGTTTTGTTTACTTGTATTTTAATGTTTTTTAATTGTGTTTTTTATATTGTAAGTTGCCCTGAGCCTTTGGGATGGGCGGAGTAAAGATGCTAATAAATAAATGGGGAACAGGTAAAATGACAAGGAGATATCTAAGGGGACAGGTAGAATGACAAGAAACTAGATGGAGGCCATGGGAATTGCTCCAGAAGGTCTTGCCAGAACACAATATAGTTGTGCAGAAAATATTGTGAGTGCATGGCTGGGTGCTCCCAGTTATTCTTCAGCAAGGTTTCGGTTAGATTAGTGCAGAGCTACATTCTAATCCATGTCAGGGTTTGAGCGAAACACCAACCCACCAGGATAGGGCAGGTGTAGTACAGAGTTACACAACAGATGACCTAGGAGGCAGTTTTGCTTGGGACAAGAACTCTTGATCAGAGCTGAAACAAATACCCACAAAAATGGGTATATTCAATGCATTTCCAGTACCTGAATCGATCCAAGTACCAGTTGGTACCCGATTGGGATACCCAAATGTCCCGGAACATTGGCTTCCAATACCAATTAACTTTTTTATTGATCTGTTGACTTCCAACATCTATTTATTGATTTTTCCATTCCTGGAAAGTTGCCTTGTGTTCCCAGAATCAGCTTCTGGTCCCATTCCTCTCCCCCCCCCCCCTGCCCCGCCCCCAGTCCCGGTTTGGGGGTTTTCTGACCCAATATACTGATCAGTAACTGGAAAATAAAAAAATTGGTACTGGAAGTTACCGACTTTTGGGGGGTTGGGATACCTGATTGGTACCCGGGTAACCTGACGGCAGAAAATGTGGATATTGCCTGCAGGCGCTTTTATTTATTTATTTATTCCATTTTTACCCCGCCCCTCTCGCAAAAACAACTTGAGGTGGTTTACAATTAAATAAAAACAATCAGTTAAATAAAAATATATAAATACAAAAATATATATGAAATCACAAAAAACAATAAACAATAAAATCTAGAATGTGCATAAAAATTCCCTCCCCCCTAATCCATTGCAATAGTTGATCCTCAAGGTGACGAACGCATGGATGACAGTGGCGAAGTCGGAGTTTGAGACACATGGGCAGAGCCTCCTCACCAGATGTAGTTGGCGAAAGGCATCCCTGGCCACAGTCAACACCTGGGAATCCGGGTGTAGCTGTAAATCTAGGAGCACCCCTAGGCTCCGCACAGATGGAGCCAGTGCAGGACAGATACCCCCGATAATGGGCAAAACTTCCTCACTCAGCTCACTGGCCCCACCTACTAGCATCACTTCTGTCTTATCAAGATTGAGCTTCAGTCGGCTCAACGTCATCCAGTTCCCCACAGCGGCCAAACACCGGGACAGCAACAAGACAGCAGGACCTGAGTCAGATGAAAGTGACATACAACTGGGTGTCATCCACATACTGATGGCAGCGAAACCCTCCCCCCCCCCCCCCCCCCCCCCCATTAAGTACCTGTTTCAGCACTGTTTGATAAAATTGTGAAAATATCCATTTTCATTTTTTTAAAAAAGAAGCTTACAGCTCTTTTGATGGTGGAGTAAAATTTGTAAGTGTGACTGGGATGTGACCTAAAGGCTCAGAAATTGGAAAGCTGATTTTTAAAAATAAACAACTCAGTTATTTTTAACTTTTAAAATTTCATCATTCTAAAACCAATGGGTGATTTCAGACGAGATGGGGCGGCATTCGCCCCGTCCTGGAATCACCCAGATGATTCCCCGCCGGGATCACTCCGGCACGTCCAACAGACGCGTGGTTCACTGTGATCTCGTCACGTCTGAAAATACCCAATATTGTACTTTTAGGGGTCTGACTCATTTTTGAACATTTGGTTTTGGCAATACCAGGGCTCTTTGGTCACTTCAGACAGCTGGGACACAATGGTTGGGGTCCCACCTCACACACAGTCAGGTGTTCTCCTTAGCTGCTTTGGGGTAAGTGACCCCTGAAGGCTTTGGTTCAAAAGGTTAATCCACTGCCAAGCCCTGTTCTGTCAGAATAGTATGCAGTTGACACCAAGACGTCCCCTTTCTTTCCCTGTCCAACAATGTCAAGTGTACATGCACGCTGATTTGAAGTGCAACATGTCTCACTAATTACTGGCCAATGTTGATGAATAAAATACACTAGTGGCCCATCTAATAACAAGTTTTGCACCCTTAGTATAATGCTTCAGTGAGTGGGTTCTGTTCTTGCTGAATGAGAGTCTATAAAAGCAAGTGTCACCATTGGCAGTAGAGCCCAAGCCAGTTGAGTGCACAGTCCACCATGCTTTCAGGGTGTTTAAAAAAAGTTCCATGGGAGAGGGGTCCGTGGCCACTGAATGGTGTGGCTGAGATGCCCACACACGCAATGTGTGGGGAGCACTTCAGACAAGCGGCTCCCAGCATAGCTGCCCTGTCCACAGAGGCAGCCACCCTGGCCTGCGCAGGGCACTCTGCATATTTCAGCAGTACTCCATGAGTGGCCGCTGCGTGGGTCACAGGGGCACACCTCCCCATGCACCACCGTCACACAAGCAGTTGGACTCGTGGATGGTGGGGGGCCATGTGTGGACGTGTCCCATTTAAACACACCCTCAGTTGCTTTAACAATCATTACAAATCCTGTTTAATAAAAGCCTGTACTGCTTGACCCATGATAGGCGGAACCTTCAAGAGTGAGAACAGATTCTCTTAGCTAAATATTTAAACTGCTCCAAACTTTCAGCAGATATTTTCCAGTTTTCAAACAGCCCCTGGTGGTGAAGAGAATTTCAGTTCTCTTTGGATGGGATTTGCAGCATCAGGGTTTCTAGAGGGCTCCTGCTTTATACTGTTCATGGTGGTTGGGCAGAGCTGCCATGGGCAAAGGAGATTTGTGCAATGTAGCTTGTTTTTGTAAGTTTATGGGAAATGAATGCAAGTATTAAGAAGCAGTTTGGTCTGGTGGTTCACAGAGAGGGCAGGAAGCCAGTGTTCAAATCCAGTCTGAAACTCTCATTCAGCATGTGACCTGGGGCAAAGCACGTTCTCTTCTCCTGCTCCAGTCAGCCTTACTGTTGTTTTGAAAAGGCAAAACTTCACTTTACCAAAAAAAAAAAAAAAAAAAGCTGAATTACTCTGACCAATTTTTATAAAAAAAAGAAAGAAAAAAAAGCTTTGCTGCTTAATTTCTAAATAAAGAAAGGGGTGTTGTGCTCGGTATAATAAAATATTTAGAAACTGCTTGTCATGACTATCCAAGATGAGGAGAGGTTACAGAGCAGTGTTATGAACAGTAGGTAACTTGTAATGAAGTGGTAAGAGAATACTGCACTGTGGGTCACTCAGTTTGTTTAGGAATGGAGACTCCGGTCATTACAGAATAATGAGAACTCTGTGTAGTCTTATCATATGAGTCTCAATTTCCTTAAGTGGGGAAGCATTCTCAGTGAACAGCTTGAGGTTTGAGAAAGTGCTAATTTCAGGACCACTACATGGTAAACTCTTTGGTTTACTGGGTGGCCTTGGGTAAGGAACGGTGTCTCAGCCTTAGTTCATGGCCTGCAAAATGAGGGTGCTGATGACAGGCCTAGCCAGCTGGCTGATATTTGGTGGGATCCTTTGAGTGTACTATGGGCATTGCTGATTCCCCAGTACTAGGAATAATACAGAGATGACACAGTCATCCAGTTTATCTTGAGTTGCATTCCATTGTCCTGTATCTTGACTCTACTCATGCGGTGAAACTCATTTTGGATTGCATTGTCTTCCCGAGGCATTTATTGTAACTGGCTATCTGCAGTGGCAGGCATGCAAGCTGTGATTTCTGAATTACAGAGAATGAACGACTAAGGCTTGTCAATCTATTTTTCTCCACAAAATTCTAGGTTTCATATTTATTTTAGCTAGTGATTCATTTTCTTTAAGCCAATGCTGTTTTTGTGGCTGGAGAGATTGTCTGAAGAGATTCCCAAAATATAAAGTACATGGTAAAAGCTGACATTTGTGGTCACCATGAAAACAAGTTATGCAAACTGGTACTTCCTCACTGGACACAAGTTTTAACAGACAGCTTATACTACTAGCATAGTCTCTCGCTGGGAAAGAGGGATGTCATTCTCCCTTGGCAACAAAGTGAAATAAGGGAAGTTCCATAAAAGGGGAAGAGGCAAGACCAAAATCTACATAAACGTCGGAGTCTGAGATCATTGTTTCACATGAGGATTTAGGCTGCAATTCCAAAATCAACACTTGGTGGCAGTAATCGTAGTAGTCTGCTTGGATACTTTTCCCTTGTCCCTGCTTATAGCTATTTACTGCACTGTTCTGTTACTAAAAAGCAGAGACCAGTGTTCTCACTGCGTTTTGGAAAACACAGTGAGCACGGGTCCCTGGTTAAAAGATCCCCGTGGACATAAGTCTGGCAGGTACATTCTGAACACAAGTGGCTTTAACACCTCATCTTTAAAGTATGTCTGCAACTGGGAATTTTTGGGGAGAGGGGAAGAGGAAGGGAAAGAGTTGTAACCTAGTGCTATGACCTTTTAGTTAGGCCAAAGCATGTTGCTCCACACTCTTGCTTCCTTTTTCTTGCCTGCTTGCTTTCCCATAGTTCCTCTAAAATATGTATTGTACCCTGGTAAAAATCATATGAAAACCTCAAGGGGTGGTGCAGATTGCAGGTGTGGAAGGGACCTAAAGTGTCATCTAGTCCAACCCTCTGCTCCAAGGTGGGATAGCCTCTGCCTACAGTATCACAGACAGATGTTTGTCCGGCCTGCTCTAAAGGCCTGGATTGATTCTCTGGATGCAAATAGAATTTTTAAAATACCTGTTCCCTCTAGGTTGGCAGCTGACTTTGTAGCTCACAACGTCTTCTGTGTGTGAAACATTTTAAAAGCACCTTTAAACCTGCATAAGTCAATTATGCACACTCCGAAATGGCTGCATAGCATACGTTTTTGCCAAAGTGCTACTTGAACTAACTAAATAGTTATTTTCTCCGCCATTAGAAAAGACAGCAGAGGGAAATCCTTCACAAGTAAGGACAAATAACCTGCTCCATTTGATCTTCTCTCAGCAGTAGAAAGAGTGGAGACTTTGGGGGAATTAGAGGAAGGATGCATGAAGAAACAGCTACATCTAGTCTCTTAAAACTAGCTGGATTAGAATATCATAACCCAGCCGGCAGCTATGGGTGCTTTCTGACATGACAGCTCCTGCAGTGGACTTCTCCAGGTGGTGGCAGGACCCATCGCTCCAGCCAGGAGTCAGACTGGCCACCAAACAAATATTACGGTGTCTGGGATGGGCAGGGGCGGGGAGATGCATGCACGTGCATCTGCCCAGCCATGCCCCCATGCTGGGTGAAGTGACCTACCTCACCCAGGCCCCCTCAACTGACTTACTGTGCAAAGAAGTGAGGGTGTTTTAAACGGGATGCTACCACACATGGCCACCCAGAATCCACTCATCTGAGTGCCCGCAAGAGTGTGGAGTGGGGGGATGCACTCTCCCTTTATCCACAATAGCCATTCATAGCCACTCATGCCGCACTGCTGAAAAATCCAAAGTGCCCTGTGCGAGGCAAGCCAAAAAAGTGTGTGGCAACAGGCACCCATGCATCCCCTGCCCATATGAACTGGGAGTGCGGTCACCCACACCAGCACACAGCAGGTCCCCAGCTCAGAGGTACTGTGGGCAGAGTACACAACCGTCACAAGTCACAGAAATTGGCTGGGAGTGCTGGGGAGCCCGGTTCCCTAGCACTCATGCCTGGGACATGTCAATTTCAGAGGCCAGTCTGTAGCAGCATAGTGCGAGGTGGCTGCCAAGGTAGTCATGATGCGAGCTGCCCGTTAGATTCCCTCCCCATTCACTCCAGCTGAGTGGCTGCTTCAAAGATGTGCCACTCGGTGGCCACGGACCCCTCGCCCAACCAAGCCTTGCTCATTTAAAAACACCCAGAGTGCTAGTAGCCCCCAAGAAGTTCAATACCCATGATTTCTGGAATGAATGAACACTCCTGTATAGTAATCAGTTCTCCGACCCTGCCCTCCAGCATCCCAGTGTCCCTCTGGTCTCAGCTTCTGCTTCTACTCTCTCCATCTGCCAAGAGGGACATCCTTCCCCTTGATAATGAAAATGGAAGCAGAATGACTCCTGGGATAGCACTGGCCACTCTCTCCTTGCAATATGAGCACAGGATGTGCAGCCCCCCCATGAGAGGTACACCATCATATCTGAAGTAAGGGGTTAGAGAGTGTGTGGTATCCACAAACAAGACTGTAACATCTGAACAATTCCAAAAGTTTCTACCCCGTCACATGCCTGCATGCATCTTCCCCAGATAGGTTTAGAGCCCCACTTCTCTCCTGTGGCACTCCAAAGACCCAGGAGAGTTGATTTCTTTGCTACATTATTTTATTTTAGGTATTTTTATGATAGATGTATTTTAGTTCATTTGAAGGCCTAACTGTTTTGTAACTGACTCATAATTTCATGCCATTGCATACGTGTGAGTGCGTATGTGTGAGAGAGAGTACACGATAGTGTGTTATCAGACATTATGATAGCTGCGAGTTTCAGGTCTAAAACATGCAGCCAACTGTTAGCACCCAGCTGCCAGCATTATTCACTTGCTCTGCACAGTGGGCACAAGTGACTTTCAAACTCCCTGGCCAGCCAGGGTAAGGACCTACATGTAGCTTCTGTGGCCTGGGGGGACAGCATGCTATCCCCACTTGTCACGCAATTACCTGTGCCCTGGGAACAGCAGTGGTATGGCAGGTCTCAGGGCAGGCAGTGGTGGGAGCAGCAATTAGACTCTGGGAACAAACTGCAATTAGGCCATACCATGAGCCACTGCTGATGCTCTCACAGCCTGCTGCCACTGATTCTGCTACTGCCACTGCTGCTGCTTGGACAGGGCTGGCCTTAGAATTTGTGCAGGGCAAAAACAAAATGCTGGGCCTCCATGGATCTGACCCTTCAACAATTGGCAGCCTGTTGTTTACAAAAATAAGGAAGTGTCATAAGTTTTCACACATACACATGTGCACACACAGGCTGCTTGCCCACATTACTGAAATACCCGTGAGTTAGAAATTAGCAGCTATTTCAGTAATGTGGGCAAGCAGCAAAATGCATGAGGTAAAAAAAAACACGTGAGTTTGACAAGGCTGAAAATCTTGCCCTGTTGCTCGCGGGTGTTATAAGTCACAGTGCGATTTTGTCTTATGCAAGGTATTCAAAACATACACATTCATTGCTCACCGTGAGATTTGTCTTCCAGACAAAGGTAGTCTGGAAGCCATTTAACCATAAAGACTATGGGAGGGAGAGGCAGGAGGGAGCAGATTACAATCCCTTTCCTGATCCCCTGGAGAGAAGAGAGCTACTCTGAAGCCTGGGGAGTCACGTGACAGGAAATGAACTGTCAGAAGGGATACTGGTAAAGAAGGAGGGAGGGGTTTCCTCTGCTCCCAAACTCACAGATCTTTGGGTAATGTGGGCGGAGATAAGGAATTTTCACCCATGGATGTTCACCAACCATGTGACCTGCAAATATCTGCAAGTCAGCTAATGTGTGCAGCCTCTCATCACAGAACACACATCAGTTCAAAGAACACAGTGAGTTTCCAACTCACGGGTATTTCAGTAATGTGGGCAAGCAGCCACAGGCTTTCCCATGCATACACAAACTTTCTCTCTCACACACACCTCTAGCAGAGAGGATTCAGGGGTTGATGATTTACTGAAAGTGAGGGAAGGGGAGCAGGGTCCACAGGAAGCAGCCACTCCAGGAGCCCCACAGAAATAGCCCCCTTGTGGGGTCCAGGCTATGACCTCTACTGGCCCTGCTTAAGGTCAGCCCTGTCCTTAGGAGCTGCTGCCACCATTGCTGCTCATAGTAACGCTCTCTCCCCAGGACTTTCTATACCAGCTCGTGTAGCTGCTGCAGCTTATTCACAAACTGGCACGTTGGGTCAACTGATACATGTTCAGGATTCCCTGTGTTGACAATCCTAAGCATGTACCTGGCATGATTCCCGATAACACCCCTACTCTAGATCTCACCTGTTGACTTGGTGAATAAGACTGACAGAGTAGTGGACAATAAATTGAGGGCTTAGATTTATTCACTCCTTACAGGGATCGAAAACAGTAATTTTGTTCAAAATGCAATTACCTTAAATGAGAGACCCCCCCAAAGAGAACAATAAACAAAGGTGATAGAGTTGATAGAGATGTCCCTGTAAATAAGGAATAGTTCTCTTTTCCTGTTTTCCACTACTTTAAACACTATTCATGCCAAACATTTTGTTCTCACCTGCCTTTATTTACAAATAAGGTAATGTCCTAAATCTTTACCAATGAAGTTGCTTTGGTCTTTTTAGAACAAAATACATTGGCCTTACCTTCTGCCTTAGACCCCCCCCCCCCACTTTAATCTTTAAAGGTCTAACCAGTCTGAACAGCCCCTTTGTTTTACATGAAATTGTCCTTGCTTGCTACAAATCTATTCGTTTTGCTATAGCTTTGCAACATTGCCCTCAGCAAACAGGATGCTCACACTTATTTCAGTGCATTTGTAAATAAATATGCAAGCTTGCATGAACTACATGATACAAAGAGTGTTTTGGCACAACTCAGCTTGAGTTTTAGAGTTTCAAGGGGATCACATTGGCTCCCACTCATTATATATTAACATAATACAACTGGGCTTTATCCTAGAAGGAGCCCACTTTGAGACATTTAAACTTGCAGAGCTTTTATTCTGCTCTAGTGTTGGCTATAACTACTGATTGTACAAATGCCAGGTACACTGCTGGCCTAAATAAATAATTAATAATAATAATAATTAATAAGAGTAGCTTACTGGTTCTTGCTACACTAAAGCAAAACTGAAGACCTTATGCTCTGTAACTTCCTTAGGGACACAGTTGACCCCAGACTGTTATGGCGGGGGGGGGGGATTCAAAAGGTATCTAACTGCACTTGTTGCTTGCAGAATCTCCCTGTGCTGTTTGCAAAACATGGGTTATTCTACTGCACTGAAAGTGGTACAGTTCTTGAAAGATCAAGGTTAGAAATTCAATGCTTTACACAGTTACAATTTTCTGTGTTTTGTTTAGAACCAAATCATTTAGCAAAAAAGACTGCATACACTGGTAAAGTGTTTCCATTGCCTCTTTATTGACCAGTCCACCCACTTGCTACCATAGTGGTGTTTTCAGATGGACATGGGGGTGCCCACCCTCGGGGTCCATCCCCGCGTCCACCCACTCCCAACCCTGCCTGGGTCGGGTTCAGATGGACCCAGTGGGTTCTGCAGCTGGCTGGCTGGCTGCCTGTGCAGCACCCCACCCCTCCACCATAGAGTTGCGGGTGATCACCTGATGCTCTAGGCCGGCGCCCGCAACTTTATAGTTTTGTCCGGGGTCAACAGTCTGCTGGAAGCAGAGCAGGGGTGAAGGGGCTGTTACACCAGCCCTAGTGCTTTGAGGGTCTTAACATCTGGTTCCTGTGATCCTTTAAAAAGTGACAATCTCAAAAAAAAGCCACTAGTGGGGAAGGGAAGGAGACTCATGCCATTCAATCCTGTAAATTCTGGAAAGTAAAAGCACATTTTACTTGTTTACAGACTTGTTTAAAATTATAACAGGTTAAAAAAAATGAAAACAACAAGAAGTTAGTAGGATTCACTCTCTTTCAGCAGCAAAACTCACAATGAAGCCTTTAAAGAGATTAGGGGAGAAAGCTCTTGATTTCCCTCACTCAGCTCTGTTCCATCAATACCCTGTAAGCCAGGCCTTTCAGGCAGCTTTGGGCCTGTGCCAGCCCTATTGGCCATCCCTGCTGAAAGGAAATGAATAGTGTTCCATATTTTTAGACATAGCCTATCTAGATGAATTCTCCTGTACTGAAACATGGCTGTCTGGCACTCATGACAGCATCGACTGACTCAGGACTCTCAGTTTAACAGTATCCTTTTTGATTTATTTAACAAGACAATATAATGCAGCTAGTTCTTCTAGTCAGTAGCAGGCATTACCGCAGGAAGTTGTCCTTATGTGAACCACTCTTGCAGACTGTAGTGGCTGCACAGCTAGTCCCCGTTTCCCTTGGGCTTGCTTAGCACAGTTCTGTATAGTGTCTCATAGTCATAGTGCTTCTGTAAAAATAGCCATGCACCCAAGCAAGCCTCGTGAGTGTACTCTATTACTTTTGGGGGACAGAAATACATACAAAATAAAACACTTGACACGGCTAAGAAGTTTCCTATCTGCGTTCTGAGGCTGAGTTTCAGAAGGTAGCATCTGCTGGACTTTGCTCTTTCTTTGAAAGGAGAGAGAAGGTTCATACTCTTCCAAGACTTAATTAGTTTTAAAGTAGAGAGCTCTTTCAGAATCCTGCCAACAGCCAATTCAAACCAACAAAACCTGGGGCAGGGGGATGGAAGCGCTGTCAGAACAGCAGTGCTGGAAACCAAACAAGGAAATTTGTGCGCTAAGGGTGAACTTCACACGCTCAAGGTGCTGTTTAATTACAAACAGTAGATAAGAAAACAAGTCCTCAGTCTGTTAGTCCAAATAGTCACAACACAATCTAGTTCTGTTTAGAGAGGAGATTATTAACATTCCTCCCTTGAGAGCCTGCTGATCTGCTCAGTTTTGTTAGCCGATTGTAGTCAGCCAGGTTGTCAGGTGGTTCCTGTCGAGTTTATTACTGGCACAGATTTTGCACAGTGTAGGGGCAATGGAGGTGGGGGGGTGGGTGTCTGGTTATTTAAAGCAGAATTTTCTGTTAACCCTATTCTTTTATAGCCATTAAGTTTAGGGCTGTGAAATTAAAGTAATGAGAAAGTTTTAGGAACTGTAGGAAATTAACAGAATATTATATTGTGACTCTTGAAGGGAGAGATATATGGTTGTATTTTCATCCCTATGGTACTTTTTGACTCTTAAATATTTAATCATAACATCTTTTGCTCCAGCCTTTTATGCACATCCTGTAAACATATATCTGTACTAATTTCTATAGTGCTATTAGGCGTACACAGTGCTTTACAGTCACAGATATTTTGGAGACAGGTCTGTGCCCAGTGGGCTTACAATCTAAAACAGACAAGGGTGAGGGGAACACAGATAAACACATGTTCCCATTTTACAGAAGGGGAACTGAGGCTGAGACTTGCCCAGGGCCACCCCGTGAGTTTATGGCTAGAGCAGGATTCAAACCCTGGCTTCCCAGGTCCAAGTCCAATATCTTATCCACTATACCAGCTCTCTAGGCTGAGAGGTTGTGACTTGCCCAGGGCCACCCAATGAGTTCATGGCTAGGGCAGGATTCAAACTCTGGCTTTGTAGGTCCAAGTCCAAGTGCAGCACCTTATCCACTACATCACACTGGCTCTCTGGGCATAGCCTTGTTGGTTTCAATGGGACTAGGTACAGGCAAGTATTTCCAATGTGGATATAAGTTTTCTCAGGATGGGGTCAGTTATATAGTTCTCAATCTAGTGCAGGAGAGAAAACTGTCTTTGTATATACCAGAGGATGGGGACCTCAGACCCAGGGGCCAAATGTAGCCCATGGCTAGATTTTATTTAAGTTCCCCCTTTTATCTTCTTTCCAGTTCCTGAATCTGATTCCTGGATCCAGTTCCTACTCCCAAGCACTGAAAGACAGAGCTCAAGATAAGGGGGCAGAAATGAGGATATGCGCATAAGTATAAGGGACAGATCCATGATCTGGACCCCCTTTTTCCTTCGCATACTCTCTTAAGCACTCCCACTCCCAACTTCTATGGGAGGAAAAAGTTTCCACACCCTTGATATAGACCATCGTTCAGTTGGACTTTATAAAAGAATTAGCAGTTCCTTTTATAATAAACTCAGTCTCCTATGAACCTCTCTCTAGTTAGGTTCACAGGAGACTATGGGCAGCACTTTCAGACCTTCCCCCCGCGCATATTTTTGCTGCAGGAAGGAATGCGCATGCCAAGATATGCACAGGTTCGGCCGGTCTGAAAGCCCCCCTGAAAGTGGCTTTTCCGGCAAACACCCACAGCGATACAGAGCTGGATTTTCTGCTCTGTATCTCTGCGGGTGTGTCCCGGCAAAGCCGCATGGGGGGGCTTTCAGACCAGCCGAACCCCGCACATATCCTGGCATGCGCATTCCTTCCTGCAGCCAAAATATGCGCAGTGGGGAAGGTTTGAAAGTGGCCTGAGTTTATCAAGGGTGTGGAAACCTTTTCCTCCCAACAGCCACATAGAAGTTGGGAGTGGGGGTGCTTAAGGGGGTGCGCTAAAGAAGGCCAGTAATGTGTGTGACTAGCCCACAGACATCCAGAAAGAAATCCTTGGAAATGCTTCTAAAACTGCCACTGAAAATAGCAGATGGAGAGGTGACTTTGTGATGATGACATCAGTCCACTAGGCTAATATGAATTAAAACTTGAAGCTCATTTCACACAGGACATTAAATAGCACTTAGAGAGTGATGTTTGGTTACTGTTAGCCTAAATCCAACTGAAAACTGAAGATTGAAAGTCCTAATGTATAGAGGTGCTGAACATCTGTAGTTTCCCTGACTTCCATCTGAAGTTATAGGTTCTAAACACTCCAGAAAAAATTAGGTCTAAAAGTCTCCCTGTCTCATTACTAAACTACAGAGTAATGTTATCAGATAAAATAGAATCTTTCCCTGATACTGGGATAGTATGTCTGTATAGCAAAACAGCACATTGTTGTAGCTGATGTGTATACGATAGATGAATACAATTCTTTCCTGTGGTAATGCCTCGGGGTTAAAAGGGGGATGAGTTAGGACTGACGTTGGAATCTTAGCTGAGTATTTCTAGACCATCTAACATCTAGGACATTTTTAAAATTATAGTATTGAATTTTGTCTTTCAAACGCAATAATAAAATTTTATGTTTCAAGTTAATTGGGCTGAAAGGTTTAGCAGGAATTGCACATTAACCCTTTACCAAAAAAGAAAGGGTGTTAAGGAACTGCACGATAGTCACCCACAAGTGGGTGTTCTCATGATCGTTTGTTAGCCAGACAAGATCTCCAAATATGTGTTCACCATTGGGTGCCCCCACATATGTCGTCATAGCAGGGGAGTTAGTCATTACAAATTCCTTGAGCCATTCATTCTCCTCTGCATCTCTGTTATGAGGGTCCAGTTTGCAGCATGAGCATTATGAATTCTCATTGGCAGGCTTAAGAGGCAGCATTAGGTTGCTATTTAGTGAAGCAGCCTTGACAGTGGGTGTTAACAAATGAGACAGTAGACCACAATAGCCCACATCAGATGGGTGGCAAACAAATGTGAGTGGGGGCTGCGGGGTAGGGGTGGCGGTATGGACAATAGACCGAATGGACCACCAGATGTTTGCCCACACCACCACCTCCTACTCCGCAGCCCCCATTTGTGGCGCCATCCCAGAGAATGTGGAGCCTGTTGCGTGGGTGCATGCTGGCTATGGTAAGCAAATGCACACCCACCTGCCTGCCTCCCATCTGTTAGGGTATATGCAACCTCTGTGCATGTGCAGGTCCACCAGGACCACAGAGACCCAGGCAGAGTACCTAGAGTGTTCTGGGGAATGAGTGCTCCCTCCACTCTCACGCTCACAGGCACTGTGCCTGTTTACTTTCATTTTTTTGAGTGCTCCAAAAAGCGAAAATAATCAAGAAGACTGACAAAAAGCTCAGCGGGGGTGGCTTCCTACATCGAGGGGTCACCACGGCTGTGCGCCACAAGAGGGCAGGGACAGAGCATGGCATCTGCCCATCTGTCCCGTTCGTCACACACAACCTGTGAGTGGCAGCTGCAGTGGGCTAATGGGTCATTTGTTTTCATCCAGTCTGTCGATATGGAATTGACTTTCCTTCTAGAATACATAACATTTCTACGTCTCTATTATTCCTTTCTAAATGTACTGTTTCAGCTCTACATAAACTGTCCTATTGTTCCAGTAAGATAGTCTAAAGAAGGCAGCGCCCTCTAGCTTTTTCTGCCTTCTATTGACTTAATAAACTGTAAAGAGATGGTAACGTTCCATTAGTACAATGCTTCTATTGGAACTATGTGGAAGTATGCATATTATTCCCACATTTGGGGGCTGATTTGATTTCTCAGCATTGTATTTCTTGGTACACAGTTATATCATTAGTTCAGATGGCTAAACTAATGGTAAGCTAACTTCCCTAATTATGATATAGGTTTGATTCCAAACACACTTGTAACAGGTGCAAAAGCACTTACAATCACAGCCATAATAAACGTAAGTGTTCAGCTTATACTAAGCCACTGATAAATCACAAAACAAAGGAAGTCGTGGAGTACATCATGGCCTAAATTTTCCAAAATGACTAATAATCTTAGGTGTTTAAGTTTTCAGACACCCATGTCTGAAAATCAGGCCCTTGTAATTGGTCCCTTGTTTGTATTCATTTTCTGCAATGATTGAAATGTAAACAAGGGTTAATTGGTAGCACTGGAGAGGCAGGTAGAATTCTAATGCTGGGGAAAGGGCTTTGCAAATTGTTGGGTCTCTAGATTTTCTCTTTGAAAATAAGGATTATTTTAGAATATAACAGTAATGAAGTGCTGATGCCAAAGCCTATTTGGGCATTCTCAGTTTCTTTGCAAGGGGCTTCTTGCAGAGAATCAAGATGCCATACGAAAAACGCACTTCTTTAAAGATGGGGAAAGAGCTTAACCATAGGAAGATGAAGAAGTGGCATGTTTTCAGACAAGCAAGTCAAGGGGGGGGGGGCGCGAATGTGACTGCCAAAGAGCAACCACACATGTGGAATGCATGAGAAGTGATACAAACAGGCCAGTTGCAGCATGTTTATCGTGGCCACAGAGGCAGGCATCGCAGATTTGGCCTGCCTCACATGGTGCACTCCAGATTTCCTGGCAGTGCTTGATGACTGAGTGGCTGCTCCATGGCTCGCGGGAACGCGCATCCATCTGCTCCACCTTCAGATGGACGGTCAGATCCATGGCTCATAGGTGGCCATGCGGGGTAGCATCTTGTCTGAAAACACCTGTGAATTGACTTCTGTTCTTCAGTTTTCTTCATCTGCAAAATGGGAATAACTACCTTATGGGAGTGGCATGGTACTTAAGATATAATACATTTATAATTAATGTATCAGTATAATTAATAAAGTGCTCTGAAGTCCATGACTAGAAGTTATTTTCAAAGTATTAACTGTAAGAATCCGTAATCACACCAGTGTTGGTTGACATTCCCAGCATATCCCCTGAGTGCTTCTGCAGTGGGACTGGCTTTGACTTAAGGTGAGAAAATGTTTTTGGTTCATTTGAATATCTGGTCTGATATAAAGCCTCTGCTGGGACACACATAATATGGGCTTGATCTTGAAAGGCAGGTGCAGCCTGTGACTCCAGTGAGCCCCCAGCTTCATATCTGGCTCTGTCTGTGTGGGCATAGACAGAATGAAACCAGTTCCCCATTGGGAGGGTGAAGAGTATTTATTTATTTTTATTTCTTTATATTTATTGGCCGCCCCTCATGCCTACAGCATCTTGGGGCGGCTCACAACCGTTAAAACAACAATAAAATACATAAAAACAATATAAATAATTAAAACTACCCCCCTCCAAATGTTCCCCTCCCTCCCCTCCCCTTCCACCCTCCCCTCCAATCCCCGCCTCCCTACCTCACCCTCCCCTCCAAAGGCCTGGGCAAACAGCCAAGTCTTACAGACACGTCGAAAGGCCAAGAGTAGACTGAAGAGGGTTCCATTATGCATATGGAGTGAACTCCTGGATCAGATGGCAGAGTGCATCTCTTATCTGAGAGTTTTGAGCAGCCCCACTGCATGTCACCGGCAATGGTTGTGGGCTCTATGTTGTTCGAGTTTTGCCCAAGAGGATCCTGTCCCCCCATTCAGTGGGTGCAGTGGATCCTTCGCGCCTAATAGCACAACTTCTGCACTCCTTCCTTCTGGATCCAGCCCTGTGCTCCTATTTGAATTAAACCTGCTTATCTTGTTACTCAGCTTGTGCAAGCACAAGAAGCAATCAATACTTAAAAATCATTTTGCTTACAAAACTAATCAGTTCTAATTAACACACAGGGAAAAAAAGATAATTTGCAAACTGTGTTGGTCTTGATTAGAAATACATACATGCTAAAATAAATCAACCCAAATCTTTTTTAACAGATCAGAATACAAACTATGGTCTCAGTCTTGCAGTTGGATTCATGTATTGGGGGACCTTGCCTCTTGCATCTGTACACGTTGATCTGCAGAGTTTAGGGCCTTTGTAAGCTGAATATGACATCCCTGGGTGTCTTTAGGTCAATGGGTGTCTGAATTAGTGTTTTGACCTTGATAGGAACACAGGATTGGCCCTGTGTTCGCCATGTAGCGCTGCTTAGAGACACAGCTGGGGCAAATCAGTGTTTTGCTCACTCCCTGATCTCAGTGCACAAGCACTGGGGCCTCGTTCCCCGTGTTGTACCTACTAACACACCATGCAATATCATTAGACACAGTGTTGGCCATGTGTTCAACCGGAACACACAAGTTGTCCTTGTGATGCAATGGTGTTCACATCACGTGTTCGATGGGTGGCCAAATTGGTGTTGGGATTGCTATTGTGCTTACACACAATGGCCAAACATGTGCTTAGGGGGTTTGACTCCTGATCTTCATTATGTCTAAAGACACCCCCTGACTGAGCAAAGAAACATGCTTAATTTTAAACATGTGCTTAAATTATTTGCTGAGCAGAGAGGAATTTATTGCTTAGCTGTGGCTAAGAACATAAGAGCTGCCATGTTGGGTCAGGCCAATGGTCCGTCAAAGTCAAATTTATTAAGGATATCAGCTCTCGCCACAATCCATTGGTACAGAAGCATAATAAATACAAAAATACATAAATTAAACAGATGGGGACAGGAAGAACAAATGCTTGGTCTTATCTCTTCTGTCTTATAAGCATATATGGTTATCTGAGTTAAGGAATTCACATGCTTTTGTTGAAAACTGGTCCCTCTAGCTGAGTATCCGAAAGTGGCCAGCACTGGATGCTTCAGAGAAAGTGTACCAAAAAGGCATGTACGGAGTGATCCATTCTCTCTGTCTTTGACAGTGAAATGTTTCACTCACTGACCAATTTGACTAATGGACGCTGATGGACCTATTATCTATGAACTTATCTAACCTGCGTTTGACTCTAGGTATACCATTGGCTTCATAACAACCCAACGTAATGAGTTCCACAAGTCAACTGGGTGCTTTGTGGAAAAGTTCCTCCTTCTGAACCTGCTGCCTGTTCATTTCATTGGGTGGTAGATCATCATTTAAGTATATTTGAAGCAAGAAAGATGCAGCTGTAAGTGTAGGTAAACACAGTGATAGAGAAGATAAAAGGATGGCAAGATTGCAGATAAATTAAACAAACTACTTAAGGGAGCTGGAGAAAAGGTGGCTAAGTGGGGATGTGATAACAGTTTACAAATGTTTGAAAGGCTACCATAAAAAGATGGTCATCGGGTCCAGCACAATTTAATTTAATTTATTTATTTCAAATATTTATATCCCACCCCTCGCATAAGTGACTCGGGGCGGCTATGTTCTCCCTTGCTATGGAGGGCAGGACAAGAGGCAGTGGGCACAAGATGAAGAAAGACAGATTTAGAATGAACCTTAGGAGAAACCTTCTGACTCTAAGGAGGTTCAGGCTGTTGGAAAAACAGCTCCAGATGACATCACCTTTTGTACCAACAAACCCTAATGACCACTAGGGGCATTTGGGAGTAGAGATAGTGAGTTATTGTGAGTGTCACTTTAACCTTTCCTGATCTCTGCTTCTAAGCCCCCTCCCAGGTGGGATGTGCCCAGGAAGTTTCTACTGGACTTCCTCCTTCTTCCTCCTTCTTCCTGACCTTTCTCCATTCCTAAATTCTCTCTCTGACCTTCAGCATGACGGCCACCATGCTGATGGCAGCTAGCTAGTAAGACTAGGGATAGGCCTTTCCTATCACAATGTACTTCTCAATAAAGTAGTTTACTTTAATCTAGAAACAATCTCCAAGGTGTTGATTACTACTAAGCTGTTGCTACTAACAATTCAAGCTGCTTTTGGGGTTTTGTTTTTCTAACCATTAATAAAAATCCCAACACAGGCAATGGGTGTTTTCAGACAAGCAAGTCAATTTGGGGGGGGGAATCCGTGGCCACCAAGTGGTTCTGCTATGCAGCCCCCACATGTGGCGTGCGTGGGGAGTGATCCAAACGGGCAGCTCTCAGCATGGCTACTGTGGTTACGGAGGCAGAAGCCGCAAATTTGGCTTACCCTGCTCAGCACACTCTGAATTTCCCGGCAGTGCTCTGTGAGTGGGTGCTCTATGGCCTGCGGGAGCGCGCATCCAGCTGCTCCACCTTCAGATGGGCGGTTGGTTCCGTGGCTCATGGGTGGCCATGCAGGGTAGCATCTCGTCTGAGAACACCAAGAAAATGTCGCATAGCAGAGACACTGGATGTAACTATTACAGGTGCTGAATGACAAACAATCATTTTGGAAGTGCCTAGTATTTCCCCGTTTTTCTGTACTAAAAGTTTAACATCTTACTAGGCAGAAATAGATATACACAACCCACATATTTAATAAATAAATATACCTTTTAATATCACCAACTGTCAGGCCCCAGCCTTGAACCTGTGGCCAGCCTGTCAGCACCACTACCTCAGCCTGTCTCTGGCCCTGGCATTCCCTCTATGTCGCCTCCCTGCATTGTCTGGACCCTGCCCCATCTCTTGTCTGTCTTGCCTGTGCCCCACCTCCCAGCTTCCTGGTTGGCTACCAGCAAGCATAAAAGGCCTGCTGGTAGCCACAGAAAGCTAGATGGGCTCCTGTGCCTTGCCTTGACCTTAGTCCTTGTCTTGTTCCTGCCTTGCTCCGTGCCTTTGCTCCCCTCTAGTTGTACCTTGTTTCTTGCTCCCTTGTTCCCCTCCTGGTCTTATTTCCTTGCCCTTTCATGGCCTTAATCCTTGTTTTTTGCACTCAGCCCTGCTTCTTGTTGTGCCTCCCAGCCCTAACCCTGGACCCTGTTACCCCTAAACTCCACATTTCCCCATGTCCTGGATGCCCCTTGTCCCATGACCCTCTTTCATCAAGAACTAGCATAAATACCTAAAAGAAGTGGTGGTAATGAAAAAAGGGCTGTTCTTTTTATCAAAACAACTTTAAATGTTCTACTTTACATTCTACAGCAAGAGGTTGTGTCTCGCTTGATGTGTTACATTTTCAGCAGACTGTTGACTCTGTGTTCAGACTGTTGATTCTGGACTCCCATTGTTTTAAGTGAAAGTGGTGTCAATCACTGCAGATTATTTTGCCTGTGTTCAGGAAATTGATTGAAAGTCTAATTAAGGTGTGAGCAATACAAGGCTTGAGTAAGTATAACCTGCAAATGGCAAAATAGCCTGACTTACTTAAGGCTACACCATGCTTCTTTAGCCTATTAAAAAATGATTTGAAAGGACTTAAAACCACCAGACAAAGTGCCTGGTGGATGTAATTTAATTAGATTTTCCAAAAGTGTTTTTAACAAGGTTTTTAAAAAATGTTAAGGAAAATAACCTGAAGTAAGGGACAAAATCCTTTTGTGGATAAAACCGATTAAGTGGCAGGAAATAAAGAATAGTCCTACAAATCTGCTCCCCTGAGTGACCTTAGTACTAGGACACTCACATAGTGTGCACTGGGACCAGATAGAGAGACTCTGCAGCTTTGAAGAGGATATTTGAGCAAGTTGTCCCTCTTCTGCCAGCAGAGGGATATTTTTTTGTACATGTTTCAGTGCTGTAGCTACTGCAGGCAGGGTCCGGTTCCACAACAAATCACTGCCCTACTTTGTAAAAGGAAAAGGAGGACAAGAGGTGTAGCATTGAGCACAAAGCTTTCCTTGCCTGCAGGACTCTTTGTGCCATCACTTCAGAGGGATTATGGATAACAAGCACAATAAGCTGCTTTTATGCAGTCATCTGATACACTCTAACACCACTGCCCTGTTGAAGAGCGGTGAAACAAGAAGCTACTCTCAGTATTTTGTGCATAAGGGAGAAGCCAGAATTGAGAGTTCAGTGAAACCTG
Source organism: Sphenodon punctatus (assembly GCA_003113815.1). Taxonomy (NCBI): domain Eukaryota; kingdom Metazoa; phylum Chordata; class Lepidosauria; order Sphenodontia; family Sphenodontidae; genus Sphenodon; species Sphenodon punctatus. The sequence goes on along the minus strand of QEPC01004593.1, from coordinate 3,991,635 downwards.
CTTTCAGCAACCTGGGGGAGTGACAAACATGGGCTACTTGATGGAGGAACTAGGGTGTAGACTAGTTAAGCTGAAATGGGCCCTAGTGCTAGAGTCGCCACCTATGCAAATGTTTAAGGAACACTTATGAAAAATACATGTTGCAGGGCCTACATTGGCACCAGTGCAGGTCCTGCAACGTGTATTTATCATAAGTGTTCCTTAAACATTTGCATAGGTGACGATTGCTGCCTTTGCTGCCCCCATGGTGCCGGCTGTCTGAGGGCTGGGAGCCCAGGTAGGCTTGCCCCCCTCCCCCCAGAATAGGGGTCTCCTGAGCCCCATCTCCCCTTTCCCCTGTCTATGTGAGGGAAAGGGCGGGGCCAGGGACCTCCCCCACCGGAAGTCCCAGCGGAGGGGGAAGAGAAAAAGCCACAGCCTCCGGCAGAGCCACAGGCATGCGCCACATGCTGTGCACCAAAGGGCGTGGTCGTTTGGGAGCCAGGGCCAGAAATTTTGCAGGATGACTGTGAACTTTGACTATTGAGAAAGAGCTAACGTTTCACAACTGGTGGGGTGTACTTAAAAGTGTTTTGAGATCATATCTGGCCTAGCTGGAAAATTTGGGACTGACAGAACCAACTGGAGACTGGAACCTTCTTGTGTCCCCTCCCCCACCCCTTTTAAAAAAAGACTTTCATACAGGGGCTTGATTTTGTCACCACGTTACGTAAAAGCAAGACTACGAATAAAGACAGTATATATTTTGTTTTAAGAGGGGAGCAAGAAGACATGATAGGGGTTCATGGGGGGGCGGGGTTGAGTATGGGTAGTAGGTAGGAGAGATTTGTGTTGAGTAGGAAGTACAGAAATGGGACTTCCCCACTCTGGAATTTAAGCTCCTCTGTTAATTGAATTAAGGCAGTCGAATTGTGTGGTAATAAGAAGGCATATGGAGTCAGCAAGTGGTAAGGGGAAAAGAAAGAAAAGCGAAGGAGTAACTCTCCACCATTATTGTGAGAGGATTGCCACAAGGAGTAGGCAAATACTAGTAAAGCCCCAGAGAGATATTATGGCATCAATAGAGAATTCCCGGGTGGAGTTGGGAGGTAGAGGGGAATCTCCTGAGAACGGGCAGAGAAAAAAAACATCACAAGGAAGAGATGCTAGAGCGGGTAGCCCAGAATATTGCAATGTTAAGAGTAGCGATGATAGATCTCCTAAGCATCATCAGGGAGAAGGGCTCCCGCAAAGTAGAAATGTTCTAGGTTCCCTGCTAGCAAGTCTAGAAGAGTTGTTTGGAGGTCAGGTGGGACAAGAATTTTCCCAAGGAGGGGATTGTCCCCTTCAGAATGCCCAAGCAAGCATGTGGTTTCAGGTTCCCTGGGAGGTCCCAGAGTAAAGGACCCATTGGGGAGGGAGATATTAAGGCGACCCCAATAGAAAGATGTGAAGAGGAGTTGGACTATAGTAATGCCTTTGTGAGACAAGATGGGGCTGAGAAGGAATGGATTTGAAATAACAAGGATATTCAAGTTGAATGTATGGTGGAGAGAGCAAGTGTGTATTCTAATCTACGAGATCAAACATTGGAGGATGTGGCGTAACGGAGCCCACTGGGTTTCACCCCAGCCTCCCGGCACCCCATTACCCGCCTATTACTGGCCTCTTAACCGCTGCCACCACCTCAGTGCTTATTAATCATACAGGTTCCTGCCTCATCCCACTGAGGAGAATGAGACCCTTTGTACTTATAACCGCCCAGCTCGCAAGCTGGAGTAAAAACAGTTCCCAAGTTCTGCCGCATCAAGCGTACAGAGGCGTATTAGCTAACACACACAGACACACAGATCCTTTAGATCAAAAGAAAGAAAACTTTACTGATAACATAAACTCATCATCACAGGCTACAACCGTGTGAGGTAATTTGAATCCTTGAGCAAAGTAAATGATCAGAACTGTTTAGGCATGATAGCCCTTTTAGAAGCGTTTAGCCTAAACTGGTCCCTCAGATCTAACATTCATTTACTCACTGCTTGAAGTGCACCTTTGCTTTGCAGCAGAGGGGTCCAGTCTTTAAGTTTCAGTTGAGTCCATATAGGCCTGGAGCCATTCCCTCAGCTCCTCAGCACCAAGTCAGTGTCCAAAGCAAACAGAAGACAAAATGGAGAGAGACCTCGAGAGGTGTGGCCCTTCCTTTTAAAAGCCCCCTACCCCCTCAATGGTCATTGGTCCTTGGTAAGTCAGGTGGCTGTACCTTTCCCTGGGATTGCGAAATACTGCCTAGCAGTACCTGGAAGCCAAGGTGTCAGTGAAGGTCAGCTGGAAGGTCAGGGAAGCTGCTACTGGTGGCAGGTTCTGCCACAGAGGATATTAAAAGAGTCCTCCTGGAAGTCAAGCAGGAAGCAGAGCAGGAACGAGACATGATGCTTGGGGAGTTTAATAAGATCTATAAAAAACTGGATGGGATGGAGAAAAAAATGGAAGTTATGAGTAAAAGAATAGTTCTAATTGAGGAAAGGATCAGTGCTATGGAAGAACATGAACTTGAGACAGATTCCCAGCTCCAGTGATTGACTAAAAAACTGAACTGGCTCTCAGAAAAATGTACTGAACTTGAAAATAGAATTCGTAGGAACAACTTGTGTTTCGTGGGCATCCCAGAAAGTTTAGAAGGTTCAAATGTTGTATTCTTAAAAGGATTGAGCAAATTTTCCCTATTGAAAATGGCCTTCAGGCCCTGAAAACAGAAAGAGCACATAGAACTTACAGAGATATGAATGAAAGTAAAAATAATGCATATCCAAGAGTTATTATTCCATAATAAAAAAGCCTCTGGTTTACAAGAAGAGTTAAGACTCTTGCAAATTCAATCGTGCGCTAAGAAGTATGGAAATTGCAAGTTAAGGTTTCCACCTAACTTCCGTGCCATGTTAGCAGTAAAGAAAGTCTACAGTCTTACATATTGTACTCACTTACAATTTAGACTCCATGCACTCACACTTTTCCTTCCTCTTTCAGTCCCAGTCCTCTTCCTCTTTGCAGGTTGGGGAAAACACTGAAGCTGGGGAAAGGAGGGCATGACTTGGCCCCTCACCCCCTCCATTACCTCTTCAAGAAAGAGAGAACTTAGGAGTTCTGGCTCCCACCCCTTCTCCCCCTCTAATCTACTAGGTCCTGGCCCTGTAACAGAGAACTCAGGACTCCAGGTTTCCAGCCTCTCCACCCCACTCTAATCCAGTAGACTGCACTCCCTTCACAGGCAACTCAATAGTCCTGGTTCCAAGCCTGTTCTCCTCTCCCCTGCTCTCAATTTTGTAACAGACAACCCAGGAGTCCTGGGTCCAAGTCACCACTCTAACCCTGTAGCCCCCACTCCCCTCACAGAGAACTCACATGTCCGGGGAAATAAAATGTTTGTCTGTACGTGTAATATGGAACAAAAGTGGAACAGTGTGGAACACTCACTGTATCAGCTCAGAGCACCCACTTACCTTAGTGGGGTTGGGAAAGTCAGAGGGAGAAGCACTGAAAGATGATCGATTCCATCTTGCCTGTAGCCTCCTGTCCCTGTCTCTGGGATAAACCTTTGCCCTTTTCCTGCACCTGGGACCATCCCAGGCAAACTCCAGTGCTCCGGCCCCAGCCATGCTCCTCCAATGGGGCGCCCCATTGGAGCTGCAGCCCAGACACCCCATGTTTTTGGAGGGGGAAGGACTGTCACTGAAATCCATGTGCTCTGTGGTTCTGGGCAGGTTTAGGGAGGAAGATCAGCCACCCCAAACATCACTGCGTGATTAGCTAGCTCTGTTGTTTATCCATCTTTGTTTAGCCATCCCTGGCCCCCAAGCCAAGGCGCCTGCTGTGCAGGAGCAGATCAGAATGACCTTCAGCTCTCTCCCTTCCACGGACCTTGCCCTCCACCTCTCCCCACCAGATCAGCTCTAAACATGGCTGACCAGTCACTCAGGGAGGTGTAGTTCCCTCTCTTTCCCCAGCACTGATAGGTTCTGGCAAGCAGTGCCTGTTGGGAGTTGTAGTCCCCAGTATTCAGAACTGTTTGCTTTTAAGCAGTCTTTGATTTACACAAGAATGTTCACAAGCACTCCGCACTCACGATGGTCTCCACAGGCTAACATTGATTAATTTTCAAGGTGTCATAACTTTAAACTATTAACTGGATTTACAAAAAGTAAACCAGAAGGCACTCCCTGGCAGCCTCTTCGAATTTTCTAAAAGGTTTATACCTCCTCCCAACCAACACAAAACCCCTTTATTGTGCCAAGATCAAGACGGCCTAACCTTTGAAAAAACAGGCTTTCAAAGTGCAGATTTCAAACTGCGCTACATCTGCTGTTATCCAACTGATTTGGCTGATATTGGACAACATGAACAGCTTACTCCAGTGGCCCTTCACCCAAATTTCACTATCCTAACGTTAATCATGCCAGTCTTGTAGCAAATAGAATGTTGGGGCTTTATAATGGAGGGTGTAACACACCTTAACTATTAGAGCACTCCCGCACTTTAATAATAGCTCGTTTTCTTAACTTCCAAGATAGGGGAAATTTGCTAAGGTTGGCACGTAAGATACCTGATTTGTACTTCCAGGGCATACAATTAGAATACATCCAGACTATGCGGTAGAAACAATGTATCAACATAGACACTGGTACAAATATATGGGATCCTCTGATAAGTAAAGGTCTCAAACAATATATTCAGTATCCAGCTCAATTCTCTATATTTTATCAGGGAAAAAGAAAATTGTTTAAGGTACCGGAGGAACTAGATAAATTTATACAAGAGTTCCCTGATTTTTTAAATAATTTTGGTCAGAATAGTGGGGGATCGACGGGATGTGTATAAGATACATGTAAATAATGAGATATTGAATTAGTTATTACTGCTTTATATTTGATAAGTTGAGAAGGATACTAAATTAATTCGAGGAAGAAGAAACATTAACTGTATTGCCTTGAATAGAAAAGGTGATTTTAAGGATATCCATCAATTAGGGTTTAAGAATGCCCCCTTTTCCTGATTAAGTGGGGTATAGATTGATGGTGAGAGTGAAGTATATTTCCTCCAAGAGACTTATCTACTGAGGAAAGATGTTTTTAGAATTAAAAGCAGACAATGGGTATTTTCAGATGTGACGGGGCTCAATTCTCCCCATCACAGAAACACCCTGCAGATTCACCCCGGGGCCAAAACGTTACGGCCAACAGATGTGTTGGCCGATCCCGGCGGGGAATCGGGGGGGGAGGGGCAGGGCTGCATGGCCAAATGTGCGGCCGCACAGCCCCGCCCCCTCACGCTCCCTCAGCAGCCCGCCCACCTGAAGACTGGTGGGTGCTGTGGCCAATACGGCTGCAGCGTCCGCCCGCCCCCGGGAAATTGACCACGGGCCGGAATCGGTGGCGAGCACGGCCGCCGATTCCAGGCCGTGGTCAGCGGCCAGACGTGATGTTAACACGCTCAACCATGGGGAATTCCCCTTGGTTGAGCGTGTCAACGTCACATCTGGTCAGTGTTACGCCGGGTGGTCACCCCCGTGAATCACGGGGGGAATCAGATTCACCACGCTTCCATGCCTCCTCCGGGGAGAAGGGACGGAAGTGTGGTAAATCTGATTCCCCCCCGTGATTCATGGGGGTGAACATCTGGCGTAACACTGACCAGACGTTACGGGATCATGCTCACCCATGGGGAATTCACCGTGGTTGAGCGTGATCTCGTAACATCTGAAAATACCCATAATGATTAAGTTTATGCAGCCTGCGCAAAGAAGAAAAAAGCAAGTGTAGCAATGGGTATTGCTAAACAAATTTGCCTAAAGCTGGAAAAATGTATTAAAGATCAAAAGGGTAGGTTTTTCCTTTTGCAAGGCACCTTGGGAACAGAACAGGTAGTGTCGGCAAATTTGTATGCCCCAAATGAAAATGTTATTTCATTTCTTCAGAAGAATATTGAAATAATAATTGGCTATTCAGATCCTTTAATAATTATCCAGGGAGATCTGATTTGCCATCTACAGGAAATGGATAAATCAGGTATCAATTTGAAAAAGAAACACAATAAAAGACCAGCGGAGATTATAAATCATTTTAGACTAATTGATATATGGCAATTCAAGAACCCAAGGGTAAGAGATTATACTTTTTACTCGATTCCTAATAAGTCCTTTTCAAGATTCGATTATTCTTTTATAAATAAGGAAGAGATAAATAGATGTGCAAAATGTCAGATTATACCGGTATTGCTTTCAGATCATTATGCAGTCAAAACATATATAAGCCCCATAGATACTGTGAAAAAAGATACCAGTAAAAGAAGTTGGAGGCTAGACAAAAAGTTTCTGTATGAACCTGAGGTGAAGGACAATATAATCAAAACCATTAAATAATATATAACAAATAATAATCATAAAGTCCTTTACATATAACTTGGGAGGCCTGCAAGGCTGTAATTAGAGGTCAATGTATAGGACTTTCTGTCTGTATTCATAAAAATAAAAATGAAAAGAAAAAGGAACTTTATCAGCAGCTACGTAAAGCAGAGAATCTTCAAAAAATGTATCCCTCGATATATAATCACAAACAGTTAATCAGAATTAGGGGCGAAATTAATGTGATTGAAACAAATATGACAACTAAACAATTGAGGAAAATAAGATGTTTTTATTTTGAAAAAAATAATCAGACTGATAAAGCACTGGGAAGGCTGGTACAAATTAAGCAATGTAAGTAACACATTTATATCAATGCTTAGTTAAAAAAACTACATGAAAACTACAGAGAGAAAAAATTCAGTAGATGTTTTAGCAATATTATCAAGATCTTTATTTTTCACAGCAACCAGATTCCTGTAAACGTACAGAATATTTAAGTAAGCAGGAAGAGGGCAGAAGTTTAAGTAAGTTAAAGATTTGACAGAATGTGCCAACTATAGACCCATATCATTATTAAATGTAGATTATAATTTTTTTACCAGAACATTAGCAGATAGATTGACTGAAATAATAAAAATGTTAATTAACCCAGATCAGGTTGGATTTATTCTAGGTAGACAGGGAGCCGATAATGTAAGAAAGACAATAAATATAATTCAAGCTATTAAACAAAAAAAGAACTCCTGCCCTGGGAATACCAATGGATGCGGAGAAAACGTTTGATAGGGTAGAAATAAAGTTTGTATATGCAACTTTGGATTCTATGGGGGCAGAGGGTAATTAATTGAATATATGCCATTTATAAAGAGCCAAAAGCACAAATATTAGTTAAAGGAGAAGTATCATAAAGTTTTGAACTTAAAAGGGGGACAAGCCTTTGCTTTTCAATCTAGTTTTTGAAATTCTGGCTATATCCACTTGTCAGGATAAAGATATAGAAGGAATCATAATTGGAGACAAAGGGTGATTTCAGATGTTACGTTTTCGGCATTCACCACAGTCAACCTCAGTCAAATGCGGGTGGTGGTGAAGGAGCCGTGCATGTCTGTTGGCCTGCATCTAGATGTTCACCACAGTCAAACGCGGCCCGGGGTGAACCTAACCACGCTTCGTGGAGTGACAGGGCGAGGAGGAGGCGCAGCAGCAGGGGGAACCCCGGAAGAAGGTAGGGGGTGCAGCTGGGAGCGGGTGGGTCGGGGCCAGGGAGAAGGGGGGTGTGGGAGGGAGGGAGGGACCATAGCCACCAGGAGCCTAACCAGCAGCCCCCATTGTACCCACAAACAGACCAGCAAGAGGACACGCGTCCCAGAGGAACCCGAGGCTGGAGGGAGCCAGGGACAGGCACCAGGGGCCGCGGAGGAGGAGGCAGCAGAGGGGTCAGCACCCAGGCGCCGGTACCACAGGGAGGGTCAGTGGGGGCTCCAGGAGACACCGGGAGGGCCTAGACTGGGCGACACCGGAGATGCAGGCCGAGCTGGCGATCAACGCCCGGAACGAACAGGTGTTCGCCCAGATAGCCACGGAGATGGGGGAGGCCGGATACGACTGCATGCCCACACAGTGCCAGACTAAGATCAAGGAGCTCAAGATGGGCTATAAAGATATAGCGGACAACAACCGGCGCTCTGGGTGGGCGACATGGGCCTCCCTCTACCTGGATGCGCTGAGCCAGGTGCTCCACCGCAAGGGCTCCATAGTCGCCCGGCGCCCGGTAAGAGGGGGCGCCCGGAAGGAGCGACCCGCAGATGAGCACCCCCCACTGCAGCTGGAGAGGACCGGGCACGGCCGGGCTCCGGGCACGGAAGCCCCAGAGGAACTGCCAGGGACCTTGGGCACGTGGGCCCGGCACACCCCCAGCCCGACCTCTGGCGAGGGTACACACAACCCAGCTGACTCCGAGAAGGTGGAGGGCGAGGAGGAGACCGTCACCCTGCACCTCACGGCATGCCGCCCAGGCAGACACCAGCCCCAGCAACCAACCGGCCTCAGAGGGAACGGACACGGAGGGAGCAGGTAGGGGCAATGCAGGGCACACGCATGGGCCACAAGGGGAGGGGGGCCACAGGGGGTGGAAGGAGATGGAAGCATCCCCCCACCCCCAGTCCTGAATTCTGGAAAGGGGCACGGGCAGAGGAAGCCACACAGGGGCCAGCGGTGCCCATCCCGGGGTGAAGGAGCATCCTGAGCACGGGGACAGGAGGGGGGCAGGGGAATGGCACCCCACATGAATAACCGACCCCTCTATCACCCTACAGAGCCACACTGGGCACGGGAGGGCCTAGAGGATGAAGGAGCACTGAGCACAGGTGCGCAGGCACCGGGAGGACCTAACGCAAGAACCGGTCACCACCAGCACGCGGCAGACTGAGGAGATGCTGGAAGCTGTCAACCAGCTGGAGGAGGGGACCACGAGGGCCCTGTAACAGGTGGAGGGGAGGGACCAGGCACTGTTGGTGGAGATGCGGAAGGACCGGCGGGTGATGAAGCGGGACATGGACCGCCAATTGGAGACACTCCAGGCACACTCGGACCGGCTGGACCGCCGGTCTGAGGAGCTCGGCAGGAAACTGCACGTCCCTCCTCCTGCAGGCCGGGGCCTTGAGTGCCTTCATACTGGTAGCAGCCCCGCCAGGTGCCGTGCCAGTGCCTGGACCCCTCCCCTACCCCCCCCCCCCAGCCGTACCACAGGCCCTGCCGGTGCCGCAACCCCCGCTGCCCCAACAGCACCTGGGACCACGGATCCAGGGACCCGTGCCCCCAGAGCTCGGCCGCTGGCCCCCAATATGGCCACCAGCGGTGCAGGGGGGGCGGTGGTTGGGGGACAGGGTCCCCGGCCCTTCTGGCTGACAGCACCTCCTCCTCCACCTTGGACGAGGGGGGCTTGGTAGCCTCAGCCATCCCTGTTGGCAGGGGATGGGGACGGCCTAGGGGCAGCATAGGGAATGGGGTGGGGAGGAGGCATCTGGGACCACTGAGGGAGGGGGGAAGGGCACGGGGACACACGGGTGTACCGGGGTCTGGGGTGGGGATAGGGGAGCACAATAAATGGTATTAGCACATCTAACTGTGCCCAAGTGCTTTCTTTCCTACAGGTGCATACCCCCTCCCCGGCCTCACGGACGTCCTACATGAGGCACGACTTAGTTGTGTGCCCCATCCCACGTTACCGGCTATGATTCGACACTGGGGGTACCCTGAGCAGGCCTCCAGGGCTTGGGCCGCTGCCCCTCCCTGTGCATGCGCGTGAAGTCGTTGCTATCTCCACAGGCAGATGTGTATGCGTGGGGCTGTCCAGCCTTGCATGCTGGCAGCTGTGCGCTGCCCACGCCCTTCGCATACCTCCACAGCGGCGCCAGTGTTCCCGTCCAGCCGTTATCTGTTGACCTTGGCAGCCCCTGTCTGCCTGTCCAGCCCCCTGGCCCCGCATCCCATGCTGCTCCCACGGCTGCAGCAGCTCAGACCCCCCAGGAGCTGTACCATGGTGGCTGCATCCCAGCCCGAGGTCCCACTCGGAGGCTCCGTTGGCTCTGTCCATGCCTGGACCACCCGCGAGAGCATGGCCCTGTGCAACCTGTGGTGTTCGCCCACCCGGCCGGATGCCTATCGGTGCCTGAGCTTTGGTATGCTGTGCTTCGGCTATGTTGTGACTGCTGTCAACTGCCGCGTGCACTGTGAGGAGCTGGGGCTTGCCCCCTTCCCTGAGGGGTGCTTACTGGACACGCTGGGGGGGCCTAGCAGCATGGAGCCCTGCCGAGATGGCCTCCGCTCAGTGTGTGTGTGCCTTCCCGGGATATGTGTCCTGCCTGTGTGAGGGTGACCCTGCCGTGGCCTACTTCATCAGCGTGCAGGGCACCCGTGGGTATCCGTGCTCCTGCGGGGCTGCCTACTACCGTCTGCTGGAGCTGTCCCACCTGCCCTGGCCCCCTGCGGCTGATTATGGCTTGGCGCCCCCCCCTCTGGGCTGGAGCTGGCGGCCCTGTCAGAGGTGTGCAGCCGCGCTGATGTGCAACTCGGGATGAGCTGTGCAGATCCCTTCGAGGTCTTCTACCTGATCTGCTTCCACATGGCCGGACTGTGGCAGTGGCCCTGCTATGTGCACCTGCTGTCGGTACCTCCCCCTCCACCCAATGGGAGCCCCTGCAGCTGGGTGTAGGGCACTCCGGGCCCATCTGTCATCCGGCTGCCTCCTCAGCGCCTCCATTCCGTCAGCGGCCTGAGTGCTCATGCCACTGCCTGCTGCCTCTTCAGGACGGCTGGACCCCCTGGGACCCGCTGCCGGCTTCCCCCTCACCTGGGACCTGCTGCCGCCGCCCTGGACCACTCTGTGTGGCCTCCGTGGTGGGCCATTGTGGTGGTACCCTCCCTCCAAGACTGGGCCCCATGCCCCCCTTGCTGCTGCCCCTTCTCCCACGCCCTGGCCCCACGTGCTCCTGCTTTGTATGGCTCTGCGCCGGGTCGGTGCCGCTTGTGTCCTCAATAAACACCTGTTACACTTCACCGTGCCTTGTGTTGCCTCCTGTCTCCTTGGGCTGCTGGGTCCCCCTTCCCCTTGCCCACTGGGGTCCTGCCCTTTCCTCCTCCTGGTGGGCTGGCCGTGCCAGCCCCTCGCCCCCCCCACCTCCCATGCATCTGACCGGCCGTGGGGTTCCCTGTCCCCCCCGGTGTGTGCCTCCCTCTGTCCCCCTGCTCGGCTCCCCTTTGTTGCATGGGTGTGCTGCTTCGTGTGTGTGTGTGCTTCTCGTTTTGAAGTGTGCACGCCTTTCGTGCGGCCGCTGTTTGCGAGCACTGCTCGCAGTGCAGCTCCCTCCACCCCTTCCCTTCGTGTTTCCCTTCCCTGGGCGGGGCCCTCCTCTGTCTTTGGCTTCGTTTGCCCACAGGCGGCCATGTGCCTTGTGGGGCTCCCACTGCGCAACCCCGGTGCCTTGGGCTTCCACTGTGGTTCTCGCCACCATGTTACGTCTGTTGGGTTCCCTCAGCCCGGGTTCACTCCGGTTGGCCCCGGACAGTGGTGCCGCCCCTGTCACGTCTGTTGGGGCTGCTCAGCTCACCACGGCTTGCGGTGAGGCAATTGACACCGGGATGGGATTCACTGTGATGATTCTCACCGCGTCATGTCTGAAATCACCCAAAGAGTTCAAATTGCCACTTATTGCAGATGGCATGATTGTTTATTTGTCATCACTAATGCAATCAGTATTCAGGCTTATTAGGAAAATTGAGATTTTTAGTGAATTGTCTGGATAAAAAATAAATTGGCAAAAGTAATCAACTCTGGTAATGGTCGAGAATATTAAACTTAAACAAGAGATAATAAACCGGATTCCCTTTACAGGAAATAAAGTTTAAATATCTTGGGATATGGGTAACAGGCCAATGTATTATATCAGTACAATTATGTGAATATGATAAAAAAAGTGCAGAGAGGATACAAATAAATGGACAAGACTAGCAACAACCCGGATGGGCAAAATTAATTTGTATAAAATGATTATTTTGCCAAAAATATTGTATACTATGATAGCATTACCTATTGACATTTTTGTCCATTTGTTTAAAAAATATTTTAGATTAGTGTTTCAATTTATCTGGCAAGGTAAACAACCTAGAATTGCTAGAAAGCTATTGAGAAACAGTAAAGAAAGAGGATTGGGTTGTCCAGACTTATACCCATACTACCAAGCTGCTAAATTAAGAGCAATTAAATATTGGTATCAACAAGAATCAGAAATACAATGGGTTTTAGTTGAAAAAATTATTTTGGGAATATTTATTTATTTATTTATTTTACGCATTTATTAGTTGTCCCCCATGTCAACGGCATCCTGGGGCGACGTACAATTTAATAAAAAACATTAATAAAAATAACATTTTAAAAACAACACAACAATTTAAAAACCATTAATCCAGTTATGGTACCCGCAATATAATCCTTAGAAACATGGGCGAAAGAGCTCAATACCAGATGGGATGATTCACAGCGAGAACAGATTTATAAACGAATGTACCATTGTGCATATTCACTTGAGATTAAAGAACCACAGATTAAAATGACAATGCGATACTTTATGACTCCCAAGAAATTAGCCAATCCACCAAAACAAACTGGACTGCACTGGTGTAAGTTAGGGCAAGTTCAGACTAAACACAGTTTACTCAGTGGTAAAAATAATCATACACTAATGTTTTATGTGACCACTCCTACTCCATAACATGGTATAGGTGCTAATGAACTCTTGGGTAGAAGCAGTGCATAGCTACACAATACTGCTTAACCCCCATATAAACTACCAAGGACAGGGGTGGCCAAGAGGTAGATTGCGATCTACTGGTAGATCACAAACTAGTCTCCAGTAGATCATGGTGCGTGGAGCGTGTCTCTGGGGATGAAATGGGCTAGGACGGAGAGCTCCTCTAGTGCAGCAGGGAAGGCTCTTTTTAAAAGGGAGTGCTCCTCTCCACTCCTGAAACTAGTTGTTGAGGTGCCCTGATGTTGGGAGCCAGCAGAAGGCATCCAAGCATGGCACACTGGAGCCAGCAGATCATCTGAGGGTGACGACACCTGGATTAAGTGGATGATAAGCACCTAGGAATTGATAAATGGATGATCAATCCTAGCAATCAATAGATCAAGAAGAGAATGATCAGTGGATCAATAAGTGGATGATCAATTCCTAGCACTTAGGAATTGATTAAGTGGATGATAACTTATCATTGATAAGCACCTTGGAATTCCCAACCTAGCAGCATGACAAGGGTTATTTACCCCCTGGTAAAATATTTAATGTGAACTCAGTCTCCGAGGAGAGTGGGTTCTGGACCTTCTAGTGAAATTCCCAGCTCTGCAAATAGGAGACTGCACCCAATAGTACAACCTCCAAAATGCTTTTATATCCAGGCAGATATTTGGAAGGACACTTTGGATAAATTCTGTAATAATGGGTATTTTCAGACGTGACGAGATCACAGTGAACCACGGTCAATACCCACATGGGGCCAAAACGCCTTGAACGTCTGTTAGGCGACCGTCAGATGTTCACCACGGTCGATTCCCACATGGGGTCAATTTCAACCACGCTTCCGGGACTCCCCGCCGGACAAGCGCCGCAAGTGTGATCAAAGAGATCCCCGGCAGGAACCAACAAAAAGTAACATCTGGCCGGCACCCACGGCCCAGAATCCCTGGTGGGATTCTGGGGCGTGGTCAAATCAGGCGGGCACTGCGGCTGCATTGGCCGTGGTGCCCGCCCATTTCCCCAGAGGGCGGGTGGCGGGGGAGCATGGGGGGACGGGGCTGTGAGGCCGCACGTTGCGCCGTGTGGCCCTGCCCCCTTCCCAATTCCCCGCCAGGATGAGCCGGCACGTCTGTTTGACGTGCCAGAGTGATCCAGGCGGGGAATCATTTGGGTGATTCCGCGACGGGGCGAATGCCACCCCGTCTTGTCTGAAATCACCCAATATTGCATTGATGCAGTGGTGGGGTATTTGTTTTTGATGTGTTGCTCGCAGCCTTTTAAGGCCCTGATGTGAGGCCTGTCCATAATCCTTTATCAGCACCTTTGGCATTCCTATGGACCATGCAATAAATAACAACTGAAGTCAAAGGAATTTTTCTCATTGATTTTTAAGAACTTTGGTTTAAGCCACTATAGCACAAAGGTCTGAGAAAAAAATGTAATGCATTGAAATAAAGTTAAATATAAAATAACAAGCAGAACTATTATTATTATTATTATTTTATTTTATTATTAATTAGTAAGCATTTATATAGCACAAGCAATGTACCTGGTGCTTTACAAAGTAATTGAATAGACACGGTCCTTGCCCTAGGGCTTACAATCTGAGCGACGGGGATGGGGGGGACAGAGGGGGAGACAAGGAGTGTAACGTTCACAAAGATGCGAGGTCCCAAGTGCACGCGATTGGCTCGGTTACATCAAGAACGATGGCTGGTTGGTCCAACTAGCATGATGTATTGGCATGTCGCAGGTGCTTTTCAATTGGGTGCAAGTGCATGGGGGGATGGGTGGGCAGCCCATTACATGGTCGCCCAACCACCTCCAGCCATCTTCAGGCATGGAGGCACCTCCATTGTCCCCAATTCCTCAATGGGTGGAGGTGGGTGGCATGCCCCCCCCCGCCGTGGCGGTTGCATGGATGCCCCCACCCACCTGTACATGTCGGGTGGGGGGGGCATCCGTATAAAAAAAGGACCTTCCTCTTTGTCCCCTATCTCCAACGTTTTTGATTTGTCTCATATTTAAACTGCAAGCACATTGGGGCACAGGTTTGTTTGTTTGTACAACACCTAAAACACTGTGTCTCGTGTTGTTTGAGACCTCCAGGTGCTCATGAAATGCAAATCATGAGGTTCTACTCCTAGCAAAACAGAGAAGTAACTGTCCTAAGGCCCACATCAAAAGGAAAAATGACATTAAGGCCACCCATCTTATTCCTTTCCCATTTCTGACAACCCCACTTTTCTATTGCATCTCTTTAGCTACCTGTACACATCTTCGTGCCTCTCATTTTTGTGCTGTTCTGCCATTCTGTATTTTCTTCTTTCCCTTCCCTGTGTGCTAACTACTCTGTAATCCTTTGGAGCATGTTCAACAGCAGCTTTATTTGTGCAGCTTGAACAATGCCTTTGTAGGTTGGGTACAACTGTTTTTGTCACAACTTTTGTGTGTGCACTGTTTTAACTGAGGTGAGCAGAATCCTTTATACTTTACAAAAAGTACTAGTCTTTTTAAAGCTAATAAGCTATGGACTAACATGAAAAAACAAATTTGCATCCATGTGACATATGCTGACAGCTCCCTAAACCTCTGTAAAATACTGGTTCTCTTTGGCTATCTTTGCACCCGAATAATAGTTTCATAATTTTATGGCAAGTGACATATCACCTGAGTCTTGTTTGTAGCTGCATCAGTAACAGTATTTTTATATAAATAACCCTGTGAAAAAGGGATTAATTGTACTGAAATAGAAAACAAAGACTCTCACTGTGAAAAAAATGGCAAATGCTGCTGCATGTATATCATATTCACTCTGCTGTATCTCATATAGTGCCGTAAAAACGAACTAATATTCAGATGAAAAATAGAAGTACATGTGATCTTCATGACAGAGAGGCAGTAATAAAACAGTCTAAACCAATATTGCAGCTTTCTGTGCCATCAGCGGCCCCATTTATTTACTGTGCACAGCATGTAAATTATATATTATTTACATAATTCTCGACATGAGCACTGGTGAAAATTAAATTGCAGAAATCAAATAGCCTGAAGATGGGACTACAGAATGGGGGTTAGGTACCCTTTTATTTGTATAGAAAGATCAAGAGAGACGTATTGTGGGAGATGGGTATTTGGGTGAGTATGTAATATCACAGGTTCCAAAACAATGGTGCTGACATAAGCCTTGATCCTGAACCATTAAAGTAAATAAATGCTTTGCCATTGACTCCAGTGAATGTAGAATCAAGCCACTATTGAATGGCAAACAAAGGCATCAGAGCAGCAATGTTGGGTAGAGCTAAAGTTCATGGTTTCTAAGCACACAATCCTGATACAGTGGGTGTACAGCAAGAAGCTAACTCTGCAATGGTAGATCTGTACAAAAGCCCTTTTTAAAAAAAAAATAAACGGCTTGAGTTTTCTTTTTGAAAATTTAATTGTGCGTTATATTTGGTGGGAAGGTCATATATGCAAAATGTGAAGAAGATCCATTATGGAGATCAAAAGTTATAATGTTTTAAAAGTTAATTGCTAGTGGTCAATTTTGCAACGTCCCAACCATTTATTGTAGTTCATATCTTCCTCATCTTTGTGAATTGAGCCCCAAAACTTTGTAGGCATGTAGCCTGAGATGTCCAGCAAGTGTTGTTGGGGGCTGATGGTGTTCAGGTAACTCTAAAGAGAGTTGTTATTGTTTAAAAAATTAGTTTTTTGCACATGTGCAGTAGCTGTGTGGAATCATGCAACTTAAATTATTTAATATTTACCTTCTCTTCCGCTTCTTTCTCCACTTGCCATGTCAACAGTGCTGATGTGGCAGGGAGTCCATGGAGCCCACTGCTGGGCTCAGAGAAGGGGGGTGAGCCGGCCAATGACCTGGAGAAACAGTGAAGGGATGGGGGAGAGGAGAGGGGAGTACAAGAACTACCACCCCCCCCCCACACACCCCTACTTGCTCTGCTGCTCGCCTGCTGTCAGTGCTGGTGCGCCCCTGGATGGAGTCTACCCCACACCACCCGATCCCTGACTTCCCCATCTCCAAAAGCTCATCACCCTCTCATTTGCCCAGTGCTGCTGTTGCCACCACTAATGTCAATTTCAAAGGCCTCTGTGCTGCTGGGCTGTGTGCGTGGGCACACTGGGACTGTTGCCATGTTTCCTATCTAGACAGGAAACATGGTGGTGGCCCTAGTACAGAACCTTTGAACAACCTGGTGGTGGGCAGGGCAGTGGTGGAGAAGGAGGCCTGGTGCTCGTGCTGGCAGCAGCAATGGACTGGTGGTGGTGGCGACATGGCAATTCCTTGGGGGGGGGGAGTGTGAGTGTATATGGGTAGCAGGGAGTTAGCAAGTGTGTGTGTGAGAGAGGAAGGGTGTGTGTGTGTGTGTGTGTGTACGTGTGGGTGAGAGTATGTGTGGGGAGGGAGTTTGTGTGTACATATGCATGGCGAGGGGGGAGTGAGGGAATGTGTGTGTATTTGCGGGAAGCGGGAAGTGAGTGTGGAGGGAGGGGAAGTGTGTATGTGTGGAGAGCGAGTATGTATTTGTGTGTGTGTGTGTGTGTGTGTGTGTGTGTGTGTG